>JABUQX010019456.1:0-60259 GCA_015478945.1 Trachelipus rathkii | reverse complement strand
CATCTTGTTGTTGGTGGCTTGTACTTTCTTCAGAACAAATTAGCATCAGTCAGAAGTTTTTGTTCTCCCTTATACAGAGAGTTACTGAATGTCTTGAAACACGCAGTCCTTGTCAGGAGAAAGAAGCTGACCTCTGATATTTCTCATATATATATAATATAAATTATTATATACACACCACTCACTAACACACAACATACTTTATTGACACTTATAATTTACATATTATATTTAAGCCATTTAGCAAATTCAATCTATAACTACATTCCATGACTTTATTTCTATTATTTAATTTCAACGAGTGTAAATCATTATTTTTACTTAGCGTCTTTATAGATATAAGAATATTTTATTATTTATAAAATTTTATCATAACATTATATAATAATTATAATAATATATCTTCTTATTGAATGTTAATTTATATATCTTTTTACGTAAATAAAATTATATCTTAATATTTAAATATATTATTATAATGCAGATGTTATTATTTATTATAATTTATATATTTTATAAAGCCTATCAATACCTACAATAAGCTTAACACACCTAAAGGTATTTTTTTTATTCTCTAGTTATATTATTATTTCTTATGAAACATTAATATATTAATCGCATTGTACATAGATCATTTGTGGTGGTAGTCGGCGCGTGTAGAATACAGTATTTATTCGCCAATGATCTAATACAACCACGTACACTGGGAAGTAAAGGAATTATATATATAAATGATAAAGTATGTGTGTTCCCACTGCCCACGTTGTACATCATAGCAATGAATTATAATACTGAAAAACATATTAATCAATCACTGAAACAAAGCTCCGAATATATAATACATACAATTCGTTCGATATTAATACTCTCGGACCCGCATATGTAAGTCACCATAGTAGTATAGACTCCATTGAAAGAAACTTGCAAACTCTAAAAAATGCAGTATCCAGACCTGTATATAAGCTTGTAATAACTTATGAATTTCTTCACAAATAAACATATTCCACAATTTATCTTCTCTTCTCAGCATACTATATAATAATTAAAAATAGATAGAACAAATTATACATTTTTTTTATTACAAATTTAATTAATTTAAGAATGGACCTGGAAAGAAAATTTTGTTGCTCCCGTTTCCATTAAGTTTTTTTAAGATGTTATATTTTGATTTAGTTTTAAATTTATGATTTTATAAAATTTATTCGATTCAATAAATATAATTTATTAAATATATAGTTCGTGTATAAGGTTTTTATAAATTTCTATATACCGCTATAACTTCTTAACATATATAATTAGCTTTATTCAATTAAATAATCTTTCTATCATACATTATATACGCTTCCTTATGAAGGTAAAAAAACTATTTTGACTTTCTGTTTAGATAGCTTCTTTCTTTAGAAGATTTCAGTCCTCTTTACAATCTGTTTTACCATTCATTCACCTTCTTTCTTTTGCTCTTCTCAGTTTCTTCCCATCCGCAGCTTGTTTTCATATGCGATCCGAGCTTCCCGTATCGACAGTCAGCATCACATTAATACTAGTTCATAATAAAGGGTTTTAGTTGTCATTTACTAAAGGGCTTTTAGTTTTTCATACCAAAAGATTTCTTAAGATATCTCTAATTTATGCATGTGGCTAAAGTTATACGTTATGAATACAAAACGGTCTATATTAATAATATACATACTTTAAGATTTAAAATAAATCAAAAATATATATGATATCATTTTTAATTTAATAAACATAACTTATAATTGATCTTAATTGTTTCAGAAATATAAGCATACCCTATATACTTATTTTAAACCCTTAGTTCATGACCAAAATTAAATTAATAAATATAAATATAGATATTTTTATATCACAAAATATAAATAAATATAATATTGGCGTTAGGAGATTAAACTGAGGTGGGGTAAGGAAGGAGTAGTATTTGAGAACAGGGACAGGGCACCACCCAAAGAAAATATTGTTTTATAAGAAATAAAGTGTATACATAAAATATCAGGAAATCATATCCTGAACTGATCCCACAGTTATGTTATTGCAAATGGATGCTTGTTATCAAACAAGACCTCTTTGACTGAAAAACTTGTTGGTATTGCTGTCAATGTTGATTCCTCTGAGTTATTGTTATCATTGCTAATGTTATAGTTAATGCTATTTTTTGATGATTTTTTTTTTGTTAGATTATTCTGTGTAGCTCTAAATGTATATATATTTTTGTGTGATGTATTATGGTAATTATGTTTTGTTTGGTATCTGTATTATAGTATGGTATATTTTTATTTTAGTTATTATATTAAATATTAACATTAATATATTGGTAATAATAATATATATAAATAATTATATAATATAATTATGAATTAATATAAATATATATAATATATAATTATATAATAATATTTAAATATATAATAATTTATTAATATAATAAATTAAATTATAATCATTTATTGATGAGTAGTTTATTTTGTAGTATATATAAAAATTAGATTCTATTCCAGTGAATCTGTTTTAAAGTTTGAAACTTTAATTTTAATACTTTATTAAAATTAATTTTACAACACAATGATAATAATTTTTTTAAAAATTTAATTTGAAAGCTTTTTTCGAATATTAAAGTTACATTATTAAACTTGCTATACAGTTAAAAATACAATAATAACAAAAACATTATTAAAATATTTAATAAAATACTATTTCTGAAAGGGTTCTACTAACTGCAACACATTATTGTGTACATAGAGCCCTAACATAATACACGTTTAATTCAAATTCTGCAATTATATTTAAAATTGCAAATATTATAAAACTATTATAACAATTGGAATATATATATCAAGTAGCCATCTTAACTATACCAAATACTTCAGTTAAAATATCGGAAATCGTAATAGTATTTAGAAATATAAAATGATATTACTAGGAATGATTATAATTGAAAAAAAGTAAAGTGGTAATACTAAAGATAGTAACAACAACAGACAACAATAAGAAAAAGAAAATAATGTTAATTACAATAACACTGATAATATCAATAATAACAGCTAATAATACATATACACAACAACAGGGCAACAACAAAGATCAAGCAATCAATTCTTCACCATGAATCTAAACATGTGAAACGGAATTAAAATTTTATATTTTTGAATAGAAAGGTCGGTATCTTTCCATCTGGTAAACGACATTCCACAGATATCTCTGTCTCTTTTCTCTTTTAGAGGACACATTCTCTGTACAGTAGATTTCTCTATTCTTTTTCTCATCACTTTAAATTTATAAAGCTTTGATGCTTTACAACAAAAAACTTTTAAACCCCCTTACTTTGACGAGTGAGCAAAATTGTTTGGGTCAATTCTATATAGAAACCAAGAATTACAGGTGGACCCTCACCACAGCAGCGATATAAAACAATCTTGCTCACACCACTCACTTAAAACCAAGAACCTCTTAAATTGATTAGTCGGTTCATATCTTAACATTTTACAGACCTCTCAAAAAGTATTTGTGTCTTTGTAACAAAAACAAATGCAGGCAGGTACTTACACTACAGAAGCTGAGTGTATTTTATGTACGCGGGAACAGGTTTTTGCCCTCCTTACTAACTTCAATTTATAAAATAGATGAGAAAAGAAATTTCAACTTTACAGAACAAATAGGTTGCTTAATAATATAAATGTGTAAAAAAAAAATTCCTCAGAAATTTTACCAGAAGCTTGAAAAGTATTATTTTCACTTCCATTTTAATCAAAAAATGGAGTATTACTGCATTAAGGAAAAGAATTATCTGCTTAAATATACGCTTCAAAAATCATAATCATGAGATTATCTTATTCTTTATTTAAGAACATAATAAGGACTGCTCTACTTATACACGAGATTACATAGAATAATCCATATCACTAAGTATCATATTTATTAACACAGATGGGATGGTAGATAAGTCAAGGAAAAGATTCAACCAATGGTATATTATGGTAGATATCACTACAAAAGAGAGCAATAAAGCAGCCACGTAACAGAGTATTCTTATGGTGTTTTTAAATCTGTTTACCAAATTTATTATTATTATTATATTATACATTATTACTTATCTTATTATATTTATTATTTAGTTAGTATTATTATTAATATCTGTTAATATGCTTATTCTTTGTGCTATCATTGAATTAACTAGTGTTAGAATTTATGATGGAAGTGATTGAATTGTCATATATTGTCATATTATTTATATTAATGTAATTATATTAATGTTAAAGGTGTTTCTATCTTTCAATTTTGATTAACTTAATTTAACTCTTTCTGATTTTCAATGTTTATTATTGGTCTTTCAACCATTAGTTATTTCTTGAATCTTTTATTCTGTGTGAATCGGTTCAGATTATTGATTTAGAGGACCCAAATGTTTGATAATTTATTCTTCATGGATTCGTCTTATAATTCATTTTATTAAGTTTAAATCCTGATAAAAATAAATATAATTATATATGGACTTAATTTTTTATTATTTATTATTATAATAACTAGAGTTAGTTTTCAGGAGAAAAATTTGTTAGCTGTGTTAGAGATGTTTAATTACAAACTGTTAATCAAAAATTTGCCCCCTTTTATTGTAAATGAAACATTTTTTATAATTTATCAATTATATTTAAATTAGTTCTAAGGTTTAAATTTTATTATTAAAATAGTCATTCGTCGGTGATAATGGACTATCAAACATTTCATTCATTTAAAAGGGTGATGAAACCTTTATAATTTAACAAATTTATTTATTCATATACCTATTGCGACTTTCAAAGAGGTAAATGTTTCTTTCTATCTCTTACCATAGAAACTTTTTTAGTTTTTTTATTTTTTTATTTTGTAACTCGATTATACTACCGCGGAGACGTTTGAATTGTAAAATGGATTGTTTTTTCAAATTCCTGTTAATAACCAGTTCACTAAACAAGTGTAAGCATATTACATATTATATGTTGATGTACGAGCTTGATTAGTAGATCTCTGGAAACTATACTTATTATGATGCATATATCTCTAATTTCATGAGTATACTGGTGCATGGCTCCATCGTGCTTTGCTGTGTCAAAATCAGAAACTATTCTTCAATCTTATTTATGATATTTCCTCCAAGCATTTCTCCTAACCGGCTTGCTTAAACACTAAGGATATATATCATTACAATTCGCAGATACGCAGAACTACTGACGGTTGTTTATATAGTAATCAAATAGCTCTAAATCATACTTGAAAAGATGATGCATAGATTCGTAGGTTTTGGTAACAGAGTTTACCTGGATTATTAATGACTTTGTATTAATCACATTCTTAAGGAACAGGTGAAGGATAAGGGATGAGATGGACAATTTTATTTCACCACGCCATATTTGAAAAGTCTTCGGCGACGCACAAATACAGAATTTTTCATATGGATCTGGATAACTTATTATATGAAACAGAACATAAAACTTATTATTTCATTCTTGGTCTCTCTTGATTGATTCACCTTCCGACATAACACTCCACGTTCTTGCATTAACTTAAATGATAGGATTCGGTTTATTCCAAAAGATAACTACACCACATTTTCAAAATTCTTCCCTCAGACTGTAGATCTGATATTTAGCGAACGCTGACCAAGATTTTGGATATTAAAATAAGACTAAGAACTTTTGACTCCCCTTTTTGTGAATGCGTTATCCCTTTGTACTGGACCTCCGGTAAGGAGTACCATTCGATACTACCACCCACCCAATTAACAGGAAATTCTCTTTAGGTAGATTAATTTTTTTTTCCACGCCACATTTGTTAAATGCTGGAGTTTTCCTCTGAAGGGATAAGCCTCGAGTGCAATAGGTTATTTTGTTCAAACTCATAGTTCAATTAACGCGTATAATCTCTCTATTTTCGCTAATCTGCTTGGTATCTTCTCCACCTTAGTGATCCATTCTCCTCCTCATTTCAGATCTTATCATTGGCATAAGGCTGGGTAAAGTTCCAAATGATGAACGCAAGCCCCTCACCAAATCTTAATAGAGACTCGACCTTTTACCAACTGAGGGAAAAAAATATGTGTATATAGTAAGAAACGTTTGAAAATCAGATAAGATAAGAAATTAGAAATTATAAACGCACTCGGGGTTACACATATGGAAAATAAAGACGTTGATTCTGAAGGGGTGTATTTTTTATAAAACAAATAAAACCACTTCTTCTATTTGGTACCAGAATATACAATCCATATAAATAAATATGAACGCATAATATTAAAGAGTATGAATTTAATTATAAATGCTTATATATTATACGGATATATATATAATATATTATATACAATGATTATCAAAATTTTAATAAAACAGTTTTTACGGAACGCAAGCTGAGATTTATAATCTATTATATATAATATATTATATATTTCATATACTGATTAGTGATAACCGATATCGAAATTCCCTTATTTTTCAATCAGAATCAGATCGGAATAATTATAGATTACGCATCCGCCTACTCTTCTATTGACAAATAATCCATGCACTTTTTGTCTGTACTCTCTACATGGATGATTTCAATAGGGAGAATACATTTGAGACTCTGCGTACATTGGATTTTTATTAATATCTTTCAGGTCTGCATCCACTTATAATATCTATATTTATAAAAGAAATTACTGTGACGGAGTTGGCTGTATTGTTCTAATAGGGATTAAGGTGAGGCAATTTATTTCTGACTCAGTTCATAAGTGTGAGGGACGTAATTCATTTATGTGGTGTAATGCATCGGGTTAGTCTCTATGTTTAGTTTTAAGGTATTATATTAATTAACCTTATTTTTATGAATAAACACCGTCACACGTAAGTGGAAGCGTGGAATTAATTTTGCCTTTGGTAGGCTTATTGGGGGATAATTTGAATATAAATCGGCTATCCTTCGGGGGTAGGTTCAACCTGGGTAGGGTTATCTCACACCAGGGATCTAAATAGTGATTGTCTAAAAAAATTTATGGGGGAAGAATTCAATATTCCTTTAATATCTCGTATAATAGTAAGGGATATCGCACCTAATATGGCTGCAGGAGTACACAAGCAGGGATTCCAGGAATTAATTCTTTTACACTCTTTGGACACTAGTTCTTCAATGATCCATATTTGAACAAAGAGACGGTGAAAAAATATGCCCATATGCGCAACAATCGGCAGGTCATTTTAATCACTCGCCTCAAGCTATTTCCAAGTATGAAGAAATAAACCCCCTTAAAAATTAAAATAATCGAGAAGACTGAAATTTGGAGGCTGGGTAGGGAAGCCGGGAGTCGAAGTCGGAGACGGAGTTGGAGTCGGAATCCGGATTCAGAGTCCAGGGACCTCTCGGAGGGGGATCCCGAGTGAAAAAAAAGCACATGAATGCAAAACAGAGGAAGAATGAAGAAAGAAAAGGCAGGAAAGGAAGAGAAGAGGTGTTTGGAAATAGGGAAGGAGTAGGAGAAGGATTAAGAGTTGGTACTGGCACCGGTGCTGAGCTGATGCGGTGCCAAGTTAGTAAACATTCGTTTATAATACAATATCATTACTGTTCGCATAACTGATTCTGTTCTTCTAAGATGTACATATCGTCAATTGCGGCATTGCATCTTCAACGAATAACCCGTCTTTCTAGATTTGAAGACTGACAATTTCTATTTTCAAATCTCATTTTCTTTTTATAAACGTTTTAACTAATATAATTTTTTCGCTAATTTGAAACATGATATTGTATTTTTTTTTTTTTATAAGTTTCATTTTACATTTATACTTTGTTTTTCATTTTTTTATTTTAATTTTTATTTTTTATTTTTTATTTTTTTTTTTTTTCTAACTTTTTTTTTTTATATTTTTTTTATTTTTATTTTTAATTTTTATTTTTGTTTTATTTTTTATTTAAATTTTTTCTAACTTTATTTTTTGTAAGTTTTATTTAGCATTTATACTTTGTTTAATTTTTTTTATTTTATTTTTTTTTTTTTTTTTTTTTTTTTTTTTTTTTTAATTTTTTAATTTTTCTAACTTTATTTTTTAATAAGTTTTTATTTTAGATTTAAACTTTGTGTTTAATTTTTTTATAAGTTTTATTTTTGCTTTTATACTTTGTATTTATTTTTTTTTTAATTTTTAACTTTTTAATTTTTTTTTAATTTTTTTTTATTTTTTTCAACTTTATTTTTTTTAAGTTTATTTTACATTTATACTTTGTGTTTAATTTTTTTTATTTTATTTTTTTTTATTTTTAAATTTTTTTTTTATATTATTTTTTTAATTTTTTTATTTTATTTCTTTAAAACTTTTTGTTTTACTAAAAAATTTATTCTTTTCATGTTTGTTAATAACAAAAATTTACGTTTTTACTATACCTAATAGCCAGTAAATTCAAGTAAATCAGTAAATCAAATTCACCCACCCTTCCTCGTCCTGATCTTTGATTATTGATCTTGATCAAGTTCATATTTTACTAAAATTGTTATTTTTACATACCTAAGCAGTAAATCAGTAAATCAAACCACCACCCCAACCCTCCCCATCCATAATTTGAATCTATTGATCTATTGATCTATTGATCTATTGATTCATGTCATATTTTGTATAACATAACACAAATAAGTTCTTTGAAAAAAATTTCATAAAAAATTATTTAACATACCATATCAAAACCTATCGTATCCTATAACACCACACACACATACACACACCACATACACACACACCCGAATAAACTGCTAACATTAGCTAAGTTCTACTTAACTACAGTAAATAACTAACATTACATACAAAACGTACCCTATTCAGGTTTGTCAAGCATATCTCTAACATTATTAACGTTAAAGATAGAAAACACAACACACACACACTTACAACACACACACACACAATCAACAACACAGCACATATCACATACCCCACACAATATTGAGAATTAACAATATCAAAGCTCCATACTTAACAACAGTAAGTAACTAACATTGCACACAAAACGTACCTATTCACACTTTTCAAGCATCTCTAACATCAACTAAGAAGTAATGCCAAACGAAACACGCACACCACACACACATTAAATAAACTTGCTAACTTAGCAAAGTACCGATACTTAACAACAGTATAACTAACATACATACAAAACGTAACCATTCACACTTTTTTAAGCGCATCTGTAACATATCAATGTTAATTACTTTAACATAAGTAATATTTAACAAAGATTATCAGTATCCTAGCTAAATAGTGTAGTGAAATATAAAAAACAAAAGCATAAGGAGTTAGCATACATACCCAACTCAACTCTACACAGCACACACCTCACATCAGTTGTCCAGTTTCTGATGTATTCTAAAATTGGTTGTTCTTTTTATACCACTTCAATGTAAAATCAACTCGATTGCCTAATTTTTATTTTTTGTAAGTTTCATTTTACATTATTCTTTTTGTTTTAATTTTTCAATTTAAATTTTAATTTAATTTCAATTTTTATTATTATTTATTTATTTTTATATTTATTTACTTAAAACATTTGGTTTTTACTAGAAAGTTTATTCTTTCATGTTTATAAAGTAAAAAACTTGCATCTTTACATAACCTAAAGCAGTAAAATCAGTAAAGTCAGCTAAATCAACCATCTTTCCTTCTCCGTCCACCTCCCACCATCGTGATCTATTGATCTATTGTTTCAGTCACATTTTCGACTATAATTTTGGATAAACAAAATCAAGTTCTTTTATACACTGATCAACGAATATATATGCTAACGTAAACAAAGTTTTCACACTAATAAAGCTAACAAAACATCATCACCTGGACTAAAAATATAATGTACAACGCCAAACAAAAACACATTAAGCACGAATAAAACTGCTATACATTAACATAAGTTCCAACACACTTAACTAACCAGTAAAGTAATATGCCACAGCATACAAAAAACTTACCATTCCCACTTTTTCAACATATTTTTAACAATATCAAATTTTTTTACATTAACATAGTATATTTAACAAGAATTTTAATCATATCCTAACCTTACTTGTGTAATGAACTAAGGAATAAATGACACACACACACACCATACACAACACACACACAACATACAACACACAACATACACAATATGATGAATATATGCTAACTAACAAAGTTTTACACACTAATAAAGCTAACAAAGCACACTGAACTAAAAATATAATGTACATACGACAAACTAAAACCCTTAAGTACAATAAACTGCTGAACATTAAAAAGTCCACACTTAACAACAGGTAAAGTAACTAACAAGCATACAGAACGAACGTAACCTATTTCACACTTTTTCAAGCATGATAAGCGGTATCACTGATATTTTGACATTAACATAGTAATATTTAGCAAAGATTTATCGAATCCCAACCAAAGTACCATTGTAATGCAGTAGAGCCCAGGGGATACCAAACACATACAAACACACATACACACACACATAGCATATATAGCCTAACGTAACAAAGTTTTCAAACATTAATAAAGCTAACTTATTAATGTTCAGTTCGTGTGTGACTTGGAATATATGAGTATGGTAGGACTAGTTGTATGACGCGACAAGACCTGGGATGTGATACCGATCGAGTGTCCAGCGACGGTGGGTGAATCATCCTCGACATCAACATCATCCAATACAATTTCATTTGGTAAAGTAAATCTAACATTGCTGTATATCTTGCAGGAACTTAACTCTATTCACCGTACTTTTTCAATGCATGTCATTACCATATCAATCTTTATCTTTTACAATAACGTAGTAAGATTTCTCAAAGCCTGTTTATCAATATCCCAAACTAACTATTGTAATTTTAATCTAAGATATCGAGTCATGGCATGCATCCAACGACTATACTGCGCAGCGAGGACAGAACGACAGAGATGTTTGACGGACACAGATCACAGCAGGGGGGCCCCACAGGGCATATTATGGGCTGTAATCGTAACAATAGTTTTCACATTAAGATGTAAGAGTCTACTAATTACTATTGTGCGGGTGGTGTTAGTGTGCGGTTCGGCGGCAGGCTTTGTGATGGTGCATTTGTCGTGATAGGCGTGAACGTAATAATATGAGTTAGTCGTAGAACTAACGACAAATGCTAGGTGACAGGATATGGATTATGTATAGTGCTGTGTAGTTCACGAACAAGGTACAGTGTAGACATTAAGGCCGATGATTGTTTTTTCTATAACAGAGTCGAGTACAGACTTTAACTAACTCATATGCAATACTCAAAAACATTAAGCCTGATGTATTACACACTTTTGGTTATGCAGTGTTCTGTTCTAAGCATAGTTACAACTCTGTTAAGGTTTACGATGTAAAGCATATGTCAGAGATTATATCAGTCATGAGTTGTATGTGATGTATCCTAAACTAACTATTGTAAATGGAACTTAAAATGCATTGATAATGGCCATCACGACTACTACACGTAGTCTGCACACAACACAGTCGCACAGCACATACACACACATACATGCGAATATATGCGTAACTGGTAACAATGTTCACTTAATTAAGCCAGCATATATGTTGCATGTATCAAGCTATCTCTGAAATAAGAGATATATTGACAGTTGTACATGATGACCAAAAGAGTGTTTGTTAATCGTTTAGCGTATAAGAGGGTTGAGTGTGAGCTGGCGTTGATACGTATTATACAATGTGTTGGAGTCTATACTTTAATGCAGGAACGTAGTAAGTTATTGTCGTGAACTAATCAAGCGATGTATTCAGTGATAGACGTTACACGATTCACGACGTTATTTTTGAATAGGCAATGGTTCTGAACATAATTTAGAGTGCTAATTTTGACATTAATGGTAATTTTATGCAAAATTGTGAGTAAGTTAAGTTCATGTTTGAACCGTGTCGCGTTCTTTCTAAGTTATCATAGTGTAGACTCGTCAAGCGATATATATGCTAAGGGTAACAGAAGTTTTCACCATGTTAACATGGGAGAGTAGTAATTTTAGAGTCAGACAAAATTTTATTCATCATAACCGTTTAGCTAATTGGTTGAAGCTATCATAATGTTTGTAGTGCCCAACGGAAATAATAGTTGCAGCGTAGTTTGTGTGTGGTATTAGTAAAAAACATTAAGGTCAATAGTAAGACACCTGATCTACTGGGTTTTTATCAGGAGGTAATCGTTTCTGAAATGATATTTCAGCTTATAGCCTGGCGCTTAGTGTTTTAGCCGCCACTTTTGATCGAGAGGAAGAATATCATCAAGAGCGTGGAGATTTGGCCAACAGCGGGAGATCGTATTGACGAGAGGGGCGATTTGGTGATGACTACGTGTGTTGCAGTTTTATGGTTTAAGGCGCTGGTAGGTAGTGCGACTACTCGGTGAGATCATCTTTACTTCTAGAGGAAGATGCAGTTGAAGGACGGCATTAAGTGCTACGGGGTACCCGATGGAGGGGGTGTAAACGGTTACATAAGGAACAGCCTAGAAGGCTTCGCCCTACCGCTTAACTCCCCTCGCATCGGGGTACCCGTCCGAGATGGGTCTTCATGCATCCTCTGGGGTGTCTCCAGGTATGCTTACATGCGCTTAAAGTGCTATCAGAATCGCTCTGTATGAACGCTGTTGTCCAAATCTACCAGTTTTGAATTGATATTTTCTGAAAGGGGGCGGGGCCTAAAATAGGGTAAAGCTAAAAAAATATTTTCAGGGTTACCTCCAGATTGTTAGGTCTGCTGCATAGCTTAATGTTTGTATAATACCAACCACTCACTGCAATATTCGTTGGGGGATTATGAATAGTTAGGTAAGGTTATGATGAATTTTGTTAAATATTACTATGTTAAGTGAAAAACTTTGTTACCTTAGCATAATATATTCGTTGGTTAGTAATGATAATGACAGGTATGATAAATTTTTGGCTAAATGTTACTGTTTTTATGTAAAATAGCATGATATGTTAGAGATTATGCTTGACAAGTGTGAATATGGTACGTTTTTGTATGCTATGTTAGTTAGTAGTTTACTGTTGTTTAAGTATGGAACTTCTTGTTAATGTTAGCGAGTTTATTCATGCTAGTTGGTTATTTTGGTCGTTGTATGTTATAGTCTTAGTAAAGATGTTTGCTGATGTTGGCTTTCTCAATTTGAGAACTCGAAGGTTCGCATAACCATCGAGTTTTGTGTGTATGTTGTGTGTGTGTGTGAGTATGTTGTGTGTGGCATTTATTTTAGTTCATTAAATAAGTTAGGTTACGGATACATTAAATCTTTGTTAAATTATCGCTATGTTAATGTAAAATTCCACATGAATATGTTAAAGATATGAAAAAGTGTTGTAATAGTTTAAGTTTTTTGTATGCTATGTTGTGTACTTTACTGCTGTTAAGTATGGAAATTTGTTAATTTAACTTTTATTCGTGCTAGGTATGGTAGATTTGTCGTTGTACATTATCATTTATTAGTTCAGGTGATGCTATGTTAGCTTGTTATTAATGTGAAAACTTTGTTACGTTTAGCATATATTCTGTGTGTGTGTGCTTTGTGTGGTGGGTGGTTTGTGTTACTGCTTTAGGGTCTGTTGCAAAAGACACTGCAGTGATTTAATTCTTATTAATTACAATAGCTAGGTTAGGATCTGATAAATCTTTGATAAATAATTCCTATGTTAATGTAAATTAACATTTGATATGTTAAAAGACATGGCATGAATAAAGTTGTGAATAGGTCTAAGTTTTTGTACTATGTTAAGTTCTTTACTGTGTCCAAAGATGTGGGAACTTTGTTAATGTTACAGTTTATTCGTGCCTTAAGGTATGCTAGGCTTTGTCGTTTAAAACATTATATTCCTTAGTTCAGGTGATTGCTATATTAGCTTTATTAATGTGAAGACTTGTTACGTTAGATATATTCCTATGTGTGTGTGTATTGTTGTGTGTGTATGTGTGTGTCATTTATTTTAGTTCATTACACAAGTTAGGTTAGTATATGATAAATCTTTGTTAGAATATTACTATGTTAAGTAAAAATTAAACATTGATATGGTAAAGATATGCTTGAAAAAGTGTGAAATGGTTACGTTTTGTATGTTTTGGCCGAAGTGTTGTGTACTTTACTGTTGTTAAGTGTGGTGGAGATTTGTTAAATGTCAGCAGTTTAAGTTCGTGTTAAGGTGTTAAGGTTTGTCGTTTGTACAGTATATTTTTATTCAGGTGATGCTTTGTAGCTTTATTATGATGTGAAAACATTGTTATGGTTAGCATATATTCAAATATAATATAATATATATATATATATATATATATATATAATATATTATATATATATATATTATAAATATAATATATTATATATATATATATATGATATGTATGTGTGTGTGATGTGTGTGTATGTGTGTGTGTGTTTGTGTTGTAATGTGTGGGTGGATATGTGTGTGTGTGTGCTGGGTGTGTCATTTATTCTAGTTCATTACACAAGTTGGGTTAGGATATGATAAATCTTTGTTTAAATTACTATGTTAATTTATTAACAATTGAATGTTAAAAATAGTGCTTGAAAAAATGGGAATAGGTTACGTTTTTGTAAATGATGTTTAGTTACTTTACTGTTGTTAGTGTGGAACTTTGGTTAATGTTAGCAATTTATTCGTGCTTAATGTGCTTTAGGTTTTGTCGTTGTACATTATATTTTTTAGTTCAGGTGATGTTTTGTTAGCTTTATTATGTGAAACTTTGTTACGTTATACATATATTCGGTGATCGTGTTATAAAGAACGTTGATTTTAAATGTTGGGTTTATCCAAAATTATAGTCGAAATGTGACTTGAAACAATAAGATCAATATGATACAGGAATGGTGGGAGGTGGGACGGAGAGGAGGAAGATGGTTTGATTTACTGGATTTACTGCTTTAGAGTATGGTGTGTAAAAATGTAAGTTTTTACGTTACAAACATGAAAAGCATAATTTTTTTTTAGTAGAAACAAATGATGTTTTAAGCAAAATAAAATTAAAAAATAATAAAAAATTAATAAAAATTGAAAATAAATTAAAATTAAATTGAAAAAATTAAAACGCAAAAGAATAAATGTAAAATGCAACTTAATTTTAAATAGCAACAATTTATTTTTAGTTGAACGTTTATAAAAAGAAACTGGATTCGGAAAATAGAAATGGATTATCTTTGTGTTTGTGTGTGTGGTGTGTGTGTGGTGGTGTGTAGGTGTGTGTGTGTGGTGTGTGTGTGTGTGTGTGTGTGTGTGTGTGTGTGCTGCAGTACTGCATTATTGGATCGTTCTATTATTTAAGATCTGCTAAACTCTCACTTGATTTACTATGTTAAAGTAAAATTAACATTGATATTTGAGAGATATGCTTAAGAAATGTGAATGAGGTTTACGTTTTGTTTGTAAATGTTAATTACTTACTGTTGTTAAGTTGGAACTTTGCTAATGTTAGCAATTTATTCGTGTGTGTGTGTGTGTGTGTGTTGTGTAAGTGTGTGTGTGTGTGTCATTTATCCTTAGTTAATATGGTTTTAGAGATATGCTTGACTAAGCGTGAATAGGTTACGTTTTGTAAGTAATGTTAGTTATTTAACTGTTGTTTAATATGGAACTTGGTCTAATGTTAGCAGTTTATTCGGGTGTGTGTGTATGTGTAGTGTATGTGTGTGTGTGTGTTTACGAATGATAACACATAGATAGGTATGTTAAATATTTTATTATGTAAATTTTTCAAAGAACTTATTTGTGTTATGTTATACAAAATATGACATGATCAATAGATCAATAGATCAATAGATATAGATTAATGGATGGGGAGGGAAAAGATTGGGGTGGGTGGTTTAGATTTACCTGTTTATGCTTTCTAGGGTATGTAACAACATAACAATTTTAGTAAAAATTATGCCTTAAATCAATAGATCAATAGATCAGGGTTGGGAGGGAGGGGTGGGTGATTTGATTTACTCCGGGGGGTCACCCGCCTTCGTCTAGTCGCGTATGTAAAAAACGTAATTTTTTACGTTATAAACAGAAAAATAATTTTTTATAAAACAAAAAGTTTTTAAAGAAATAAAATTATTAAATTAAAAAAAATTAAAAAATAAAAAAAATAAATTTAAAAAAATTAAACACATAGATATAAATGTTAAAATAAAACTTATAAAAAAAGTAAGTTAGAAAAAAATACAATGATTGAGCGAAGTTTTATAAAAGTTATAAATTAATACGCTGAAATAATTCTTTAATTGGAAATGCAAAATAAAACTTATAAAAAAATTAAACACAAGGTTAAAACTAAATAAAAATCTTAAACAAAAAATAAAGTTTTAGAAAAATTTAAAAAGTTAAAAAAAATAAAAAAAAATAAAAATAAAAAAAATTAAATGTAAAAAATTAAAACGATGTAAAAATGCTAATAAAACTTACAAAAAATAAAGTTAGAAAAATAATTTAAATAAAAAAAAAAACAAAAATAAAAATTAAAAAAAAAAAAAAAAAAAAAAAAAAAAAAAAGAAAAATAAATTTAAATAAAAAATAAAAAATAAAAATTAAAATAATAAAATGAAACACAAAGTATAAATGTAAAATGAAACTTAAAAAAAATAAAAAAAAAAAAGTAAATGCATGTTCAACTTAGGAAAAAATTATATTATTTAACGTTATAAGAAAATAGAAAATGATTAAAAATAGAAATGTAGTCTTCACATCGTAGAAAGGAACGGTTATCTTGTAAGATGCATGCAATTTGGACCGGATATGTACATTGAATAGAAACAGAATCTCAGTTATGGCGAAAGTAATGATTATTGTATTATTAAAACATGTTTAATAATTCGGCACCGCATCAGCTCAGACCGGTGCCAGTACCAACTCTGAATCCTTCTCCTACTCCTTCCTCATTCTTCTTCATTCCTCATTCTTCTTCCTTCCTCCTTCTTCCTTTCTTCTTCTTCCTCTGTTTTGCATTCCATGCATTTCTTCTTCTTCTTTTTTTTCAACTGGGCATCCCCCTCCGAGAGGTCCCTGGACTCTGAATCCGAATCCGACTCCAACTCCGTCTCCAACTCCGACTCCGGCTCCTCTACCCAGCCTCCAAATTTCAGTCTTCTACGATTATTTTAATTTTTAAGGGGGGCTGCGTCCCCCATTACGGGGAGACGCAGAGGGATGTAATCTCGTCTCCGACGAGATTACGTCATCATATAGCTCACATCCAAATTTTAGCCCGATACGTTAAGCCTAACATGGTTTTCAGGCCGAATTTGACCTTGGCGCTAAGGGGGTAACACCCCCAAAACTCGCATGTGATCAGTTTAACACCTATATAGATTATATTCCAAGTTTGAAAGCGATAGTCTATTGTTTCGTAGCAAAATCGGTTGTCGCGCAACTGTTAGGATCACTACAGCGATTAATCAAATGTTAATTATAGTAATTATTTTCTTTCGATTATATTTTTCAATGTTAAAAGCCAACCAGAACACGTAGAAAGACGATTTAAACGTCGATTTAGGGGTAATCGGATCAGATAAATCGTTTGGAACATCAAGTGGATCTACCGATATTTAATAATTCGGACCGAAACGCCCCCTGTGGGGGGCTCTGCCCCCCTTTAGGGGACTAAACCTCCAAAAAACGGTCTTCCAGACCTTAAATTCGGTTTCACCGACCTTGAAAACCCTGACCTTGACACGTCAAGCTTGAAAAACCAAATGTTGCAAAATGTTGCTTTGCAACATTTGCAACATCCGGTTGCAACTTCCGGATGCTATTCTGGCTGCCGATCGTGCACCCCTTACTACTAATGACATTCATCAGCAGTGGGAATTGGACAATGTCTGTTACCAAATTATATCTCTAATTTATAAATTTTATACCTATTTATTAATTTATTTGTCAAATAATACTGAAATGACATTATATTATTCAATTATTGATCATTTTATTTTTTCCTCAAAAATAGAAATTTTAAAAAAGCCCAAAAATGCCCAATAAAACCTAAAAAAAATGCACAATAAAAAAAAAACTCACTTGGCAGAGTTTTTTTTTTTTTTTTTTTTTTTGTCAAACCTGCCTACAGTCACATAAAGGTTTAAATCTGTGTTGGTCGGTGCTACTTGTAGTCAATTTTTGTTGGCTGCTTGCTTGCACCAACATGTAAATCAATCCGAAACGGCATATAAAGATGAAATACTTGAACATATTTATGTAGACAATCTCTTTGGTACATTTAAAACCGAAGAGGAAACTAAACATTATTTTTTAGAGGCCAGAGCTTTGTTAGCTAAAGCGGGTCTCAATTTAAGAGAGTGGGCATCAAAATCATCTCTTGCTACTTCTATGTTCCAGGAGAACGACTTGGGCATAGAAGACTTATTTAAAAATTTAATATGCTGATTCTGAGTTAGTTTGTGTAAAGGCAGAAGAGTTGGGGTCCATCGAAAGTGATACTAGTTAGTGATTCACTCCATCCTTACCTTAAAGATACAACTTGCTACTGAATGGGGATATCCTTTTATCTTATATTTCATGCTTATATTTACATAAACAGACATTTTTTTTGTATCTTTGGTAAGAATTCAATGTCGCTTTTAAATGCGACCAGTCATTTAAATATAACTTGTAATATGAAAATGAATCATTAAACGTTTAATTTACCGTAATTTCTATTTGGAGGACTGATCGTAAATATATATTATGTAAATGTTAAGTCTTTCTAAATGACATTTTGTAAATAACAATTGTAAATAAAATATTGCCCAAACTTCGTCCGAAATAAGGACTCAATTAAAAAGTGAGCGAAAAATAATTTTGAAATTTCTCTCATACTTTCATATTATGCATTTTTTGTGTCAATTTCGCTTGGATCAAAATTTCTTTTTGCTATAACTTTGGTTATATTTAACCAATTTACATCGGACTTGTACATATATATATATATACTCGTCTCATCATCCTTTAGTTTCACTGTAAAGGAAATTTATTTTATTGCCGTAGTTTTCGAGTTATTCAATATTTAGTGAGTAACACCACCCCACTTTATTTTATCGTTTTGAAATCAACGGTTTCGCATTATGTGCTTTCTAATGTATATACATGCCAAATTTCACACACATAATATATAATATATATATAGTATATATATATATAATATATTATTATATATATTATATATATATATATATTGTGCGGTACAATATTTTCTTAGCCCCAACTGACGACTTCCTAAGCAGCCTCCGGGGAAGAAACGGGCCACTTCATCATGACACCGCTTTCATCTCTTCAAAACATTCAAAACCATCCCTCTATTGAAGGTGGGTTCTCAAGACTCTCACTTACCCCCTTCAAATTGGTGACCTTGGCAGAGTGACATGTGCCAATTGGAGTGGCACAACGAACATCAGCAAGCAACCATCAGATCAAGTTTCTTCTAACTAGGCGCTAATTTCTGTTCGGTCATTCCTAGTTGCCGCCTGTAACGGGCTTCTCACTAATGCAGTGGGACAACTGCACGGGGGGGTACCCAGGAGTGGTCAAAGCCTTCTCAGTGACCTTAATGTGTTGCCACCACCTGGCTCCACTGGACAGCTACTCCCACTCGTACGAACTGAACGTCTCCTCTCAGATCCGGAGAGCGGAGTTTGAATTCGCGCAATTGTCACTGGGGGGAGTTCCGTGGCGCTCCGGGGCAGAGAGGGCTGCTAGCCCTCAACTATACTCCTAAGCAGGGCCTCCGGAAGAACGCCACTTTTATCATGACAACCTTCATCTCTTCAACATCAAAAACATCCCTCTATTTGAAGGTGGTTCTCAAAGACTCTCAACTTACCCCCTTCAATATTATAAATATATAATATATAATATTATATATATATATATATATATATAATTAATATATATATATAATATATATTATATTATATAATATATATATATATATGATATATATAGGTTACATAATATAATTATCGACCTTTTGATTCAAAAGTAAAATTTAATTTTAACTTATTATTTAAATTAAAGTAAATGTAAAAAATATCTAAATTATAGGGAAAATTTCTATTTTGAAGTTATATTCAAAAAAAATAGTAAAGCTATTTGTTAATCTGTCTTTTACTCTGCGGAAGAAAATTTTACCGACTAAAAAAACAATGAAAAGCAATCTATAATGCCAAGCAGTGCTAATGGGAACTTCGTTCAGTAGATTGTTGTTGGTTTTGTCTCGTAAAAGAGATTTGTTATAAGAAAATGAGATAAAATTAAATATAAATATTATAATTATAAATGATATAAAATATAAAATAAAAAAAAAGTATAAAAAGAAGGAATAGTATAGGTATGTTACTTTATTGAAGTTGTTTTTAAATTGTTAAAGTAGGTTGTGAAATTAAATTATTAGAAATGTGCCTCTCTAGTCTTACGCCCCGACGCCATTGAAGACAAGAAAAATTAAGGTTTAATAGTCTTTGATTTAT
The DNA here is from genome assembly GCA_015478945.1 of Trachelipus rathkii. Classification (NCBI taxonomy): domain Eukaryota; kingdom Metazoa; phylum Arthropoda; class Malacostraca; order Isopoda; family Trachelipodidae; genus Trachelipus; species Trachelipus rathkii. The sequence goes on along the minus strand of JABUQX010019456.1, from coordinate 39,752 downwards.
TGACATTTTTTATTGTACTCGTTAAACAAAAAAAAATAGTACTGGGTATATTATTTGGAACATAAAACAAATTTTCCAGTTGTAGGCTTTGCTAGTTTAGGTTGGCAATATATATTATATATATATATGATATATATATATATAATATATATATATATATATAATATATTATATATTATATATATATATATATATATATTATATATATATATATATTTGTAAAAGGTTATTACACAGGCAAATTAGGGGCTGCTCGAGCGACGGGGAACAGGGGCGGACGTTGTCCATAATCCCGTAAGGAGGGGTGATGACCCCCCCGCGAACACCCAAAATACCAAAAGAGGGCGGGGGTCCGGAAGCCCTCCCGGAGGGAGGGTGGGAAAGCCTACCCTGTCGTCCCGGAAGGCGATAGAGAACCCCAAACTCCTGACCATCTCTGCGGTTTAACCCTTGGGATTTCTTTAGTTTAAAAATAAATATATTATAAATATATATATATATATATATTATATATATATATATATATATATATATATATATATAATATTAATATATATATATATAATATATATATATTAAATATATATATATATATATATATATATATTATATATATAATATATTATATAGTAATATATACATATGAACCGATGCAGGCGATTTCGATAGGAAGGAATAGAGTTTATTCGGTCTTGAAAAACTTGGATATAATATTTTGAGGTATTAAAGCTCAATTACCGACGAGTTTTTTCAAGTTCTCATTAGGAGTATATAGGGGGTACTTCCCCGAGAGGCGAACGCAAAATATAGGTTTCACTACGCCCTTTTTTACCGGCTTCGAGCGACAGTGGAGATTAGGCCTTAACAATACCAATCGAACAGGGAATCACAGGCGAGTTTGTGGACCAGTAGTATCATAAGTGGGTTGCTGCCCCCTTAGCGCCAAGCGTCAAAATTTCCATCCTTGAAAACATGTTAGGGGGGGCTTAAAAAAAACCGTATCGGGCTTAAATTTTGGAAATGTGAGGTATATGATGACGTTAATCTCGTCGGAGACGAGATTAGCGTCCCTCTGCGGCTCCCCGTTAGGGGATCGCTTGCCCCCCTTAAAAATTGGTAAAATTTGATCGCAGAAGACTGAAATTTGGAGGATAGGGGTAGGGAGTCGGAGTCGGAGTGGAGGACGAAGTTGGAGTTGGATTTGGATCCAGAGTCAGGGACCCCCCCGGAGGGAGGTCCCCTCTTGAAAATAGAAGAAAATGCATGGAATGCAAAACAAGAGAGAAAAGAAGAAGAAAGGAAGAAGGAGGAAAGGAGGAAGGAAGAAGAATGAGGAAGGTGAATTCTGCTAAGCAATTCTGAGTGGAAGAGTCGGGAGTCAGTCCGGCTCCGGTCCCTGGAAAGCCGGGTGCGGTGCTGAGTTAATAAACATTTCGTATAACAACAATGTTGGTATACTTATGTATGTATTCGAGTCTGTAGATTTCGAAAATGATGGTGTCAGGACCCATCAAGAAAACAAATAAAATAAAAAATAAATAAATAAATAAATACAATAATTAAAATAAATAAATTAAATAAAATTTCTTCTTCTTTTTTATGTTATAAAACTTACAAATAACGTTTTTAACATAACCTAAAGCAAGTAAATCAGGTAAATCCAGTAAAATAAACGCCCTTTACTCAGCCCTTCTGTTGATCATGATCTATTGGATCTATTGATTCAAGTCATATTTTTTTACTAAAATTTGTTCATTGTTTTACATACCCTAAAGCAGTAAATCAGTAAATCAAAAACTTGCCCTCACCATACACCTCGGTGATCAGTTGATCTATTGATTCAAGTCATTATTTTTTAGTAAAAAATTGTCATGTTTTACCTACCCTAGATTACAGTAAATCAGTAAAAATTCCAAAAACCACCCAAACCTTACAATTCATGTCCAAAACCCATATCTATTGAGCATTGATTCAGGTCATATTTTTTGTATAACAAAAAATTTACGGTTTTACATACCCTAAATCAGTAAATCAGTAAATCAAACGGCCATACCACACCGCCCACATCATCCATGATCTATTGATCTATTGATCTATTGATTCAAGTCACATTTCGAGTATCATTTTGGATAAACATAACATAAAAACAAGTTCTTTATACACTAATCAACGAATATATGCTAACGTAACAAAGTTTTCGCATTAATAAAGCTTACTTAGCATCATCTGAACTAGGAATATAATCAGAGATAGGCAGTACCGCGGTACATGTACCGGGTACATGTATCGGGCGATACTTTTTGTACCGATACCGGTATCGCCCAACACTTTTGAAAAGTACCGATGTATCGGTATCGCCCACTTGTTTTTTTGTGTACCGATACCGAAAAAACATCGGTACTTTTATTCGGTACATTTTTGGTGTATCATGGCCATGCTTTGTTATACGAATGTTTTTTTTTTTTAAATTTAATTTTTTTTTTTAATAGATAGTTATGAAATTATGTACTTATTAATATTCTGTGACAAAACTTTGTTTTTAAATTATTATATGAAAAAGTAGGCCTCCAAATATCATATTTATAACTATGGACGAAATTATCAATTAATAGACACCAGCTGATTTACACTGATTTTCATGAAACTTATAAGAAAAGTTGTAATTGATCCGTAGTGAACGAAAGTTTTAAAAATGACTAATACTGCCAGATGCTTCAATTTGTTAAAAAAATTATATGCTTATATATACTTTTGTTACTAAAGAATAAAGATATAATTGTTAATATTTTTCCAGCACTCACGGGTTTTATCAGAGGGCACGGGGGAGGGAAGCCCCTGTTAAACTAATGCATTCATTACGTGCTCCATGTGCCATTTGCATTCATTTAGCATCTAAAGTTGCTATAAATGCTATTTATAATGCTTCTAGCAATTTTATTTACTTATTTGTTTTAAATTCAAAAAATGACCCATTCTTTCTATAAAAAAAACAGTCTCATATATATATAATATATATATATAATAATATATTATATTATATATTATATATATATATATATTATATATATATATTATATATATATATAATATATATATATATATATATGTGTGTGTGTGCCTGTGTGTGTGCGTGTGTGGTCTTAGCTAATGTGCAACAAAACGGAATATTTCCGTAATTGGATTGTCAAATTATTTAGAAACTGTTGTAGGAATAAAGAGGGCCCTTCTGTTATGCGAATTTGCTCAGAACCTTTTCGAATTTCAAATAAAAACCGTGTGGGTTCCGATAATTAAATTGCATTTTATTAGGGCAAAAATGTATTTAGGGTTTATAGAGACAGTCATCTCGATTCAAATGTAGTTACCTCTCAATACACGCGGAAAAATACGTTCTGCTGCCGTAATAGTTACCAACAAATGTTAGTTGTAAATAGGTTAGGAACATTCGTTGTGAAATGAGCGGCCGAAAAACCCCCAAATACAGCGTACGTTTATATTAGGTACATATAGTTAGTTACGATGAACAGCTATGATTTATAAAACAGAAATGATTTATAACTCTGTAACCACATTCCGTTTATTTTTACAGTCACATTACATAAGTATTATTTCGTATTTATAGTATGAAATTCCTTTCCTGTTAGTACCTTCTTGATTATGTAGTACATTCTTCATCGTATATGCATGTATTCATTATACGCGGTGCGCCGAATGTCTGCTCGTGATTCATACGCCAAAGTTCAGCCCGTCTGATCCACCCTTGTCATTTTGCCAATGTGATATTTTCGGTGTCGACTATCGGACAAGCGTGAGTGATTCGACTTAAGAGGTAATTAGCGATGCTATCGGTGTTGTGTTACCACCGTAGACACGATTCTTCAGGTAGCCCCACGGTAATACTCCAGTTGAGTAAGGTCCGGTGAAATAGGAGGCCACGGAATAGGACCCCATGTTCCTATCCACCTACCAGGGTGTGTTACATTTAGATGATGTTGCACAGCCCTTGCTGTATGTTCTGGGCATCCTTCATGCTGGTAGTACAAATTTCGACGTGTCTGTAATGGTACTCACGAGGGAAGGTCTTGACAAGTAGTGTGTCCAGATAATTTCTTGATTTCATTTCGCTATCTAGGTTCTAATAAGGTAAAAGTCGGCCTAATCAGTATTATTAATTCTAGCAGCTTCACACTTAACACATTATGGAGTAAACTACCTGGCGTCGCGTGCTGTAGGTGATATGCGGTGCTTTCCTCGGTCCAGTACCGATAATTTTTCCACCCATTAAATCGTGCCCATTTATTAGTAAACCTGGCCTCATCCGTCAACAAAATTACGGAGCTGCCGTCAAGTTTAGTGTCAAAACATTGGAACACATTGTGGACTAACGAACTACAAACCAACGTCCAGGGATCGGGCCGGGGATGCAGACCGTGCACAATGTGTGTTCTGTAATGAAAAATGATGTACATATGTAGAATGCACCGTTTACCGTTCCTGTCTGCCGTAAATAGGTTGTTGGGTGTTCCGTGGTATACAATGGAAAGTCAAACTCCATGTCACCGAACGGTGGGGTGGGAGGTTGACTTCTGTGGCGAGATGGTGAGTTGGTCGAACCTTATCTTGAAAACCTGTGTAAAATCTGTACATTATAGTGGAATTCGGTTCCAAACGATCTGATAATCTCCGTCTATACACGGCTCGTAGCTCAGTGGGGATTCTTGTTCTTCAAAGAATAAACGCACTTCAACCCATATCCCGTCAGTTCCTGGGTTGTATACAATATTATTAGGCATTAGTGTTATCGGGATGTTCACGAATTAAATAACTGTGCTTAAGACACACGATTAACATTTCGTAAAGTTGCTCCGCTGAACTGTTGACGATTATACTGAATACCGATCCCCAACAGGAAGTTAAGTGTGTCATATTACCTTCGAAATTCATAATTTAGTTGGCTGGCAATAGTAGCAAATGTAATATTAAATATTACACATAAATGTGATAGGCTGCCCTTCATGGAGGATTTTTAATGGGTTTCTACCCCCAGTCAGCCCTTTTCTGGAACGTATGTACAACTAAACTTATTGTAGTAAACATTCCCCCTGACACATATGCCTTGCAAATATCTTTCCCACCGAGGAGTTGCCAGGAAAACAATGTTTGGATCTGGATGGACGGTCTCAATGATTGAAAAAACTACATAATTTCTGCCATAGAATGCAAATTTTCAGCATCGAAACTACCACGGTTTTATTGAAATGCGGAGGTTCATTGAGAAATTTGCATATGTGCATAACGTGATAATCATTAATATTAGCAAATAACTCCGATTGTAATTAAGGGACACCTTTTATTCCAACAAATGATAATAATAATTGCCCTCATTAATAAAATATATATAATATGCATTATATATATAATATATATATAATTATATATATAATAATATAAATATATATATATATATATATATAATATATATATATATATATATATATATATATTATATATATATATTATATATATATATATATATATAAATTAATCTAAAAGAGATAGCACAGAAACAGCATAAATCTATTTGCCTTATAGTATTTTATAAACTGATTATGTTGGAAATTTCCATTTATCAGTACTGTTTTTTCCACATATATGGAAAAATGTTATCGAGGTACCGGCGTTACAGTTAAACGGGAGCACCGGTATCGGCCAAACGCTTCACAAATTACTGAGAAGTACTGGATCGGCCCAAGCTATTTTTCGAAGTACCGATGTAACGGTATCGCCCAATCAATTTTCATGCACGTGCCCATCACTGAATAAATACACAACGACAAAAGCCTGACAACGCCTTAAACATGGAATAAAAAAACTGTTAACGTTAACAAGGTTCCCCATTTAACAACAGTAAAGTAAACTAACATAGGCATTACAAAGACGATAAACCTATTTTTGCACTTTCATCAAACAAAAAGGGGATAACAATGTAATTGATAACATGGTAATATTTTAACTAAAATTAAAACACAACATTGGTTAATTATGATTACTGATGCAACGATATACTCTAAACGTAATGAGAAGTTCCACGTCAATAAGCATAACATAGCGTTAAACGCATGAACTAAGAAAATAACTGTTAACAAAGACAAACCTGACACAACCTACACACGAATAAACGGTTAAGATTAACAAATTCACATTAAAACCAGTTTAATAACTAACATCGCATGCAAAACGTAACCTATTCATTACGTTCTCAAACACATATCTCTAAAATATTAACGTTAATCTTACACTGGAACGACCAGTAACATTTAGCAAAAAGTGCATAAGCCTTATCCGATTATCATACAGACAACGAAATATGCTAAGGTACAAAAGTTTTCTACAATGATCATATTAATATTTAACAAAAATTTATCATTAAACTTACCTTAAATATTATATAATCCCAAACAAATAATTGCAAACATAACAAGTTTTATCCAAAACATATTCATAAAAATAAACAGGTTTTAACAAGTAAACATATCATAAAAATAGGTTCTTTGAATAAAATATCCATAGTAAAGTGTAATAGTTATACCGATTTAAAGCAGTAAATCAGTAAATCAAACAACCCATCCCCTCCCGGCCCCTCCCTATCCACCCGTCCATGACGCTTTTGATCTATTTGATCTAATGGATTCAGGGTCCACATAATGCGATTTATCATTCGGATAAACATAGTACAAAAAATAGTTCTTTATATACAGACCTACGAATATATGCTAACGTACATTGTTTTCACATTAATAAAGCTAACATAGCATTACCAGATCTAAGAAAATATAATGAGCAATGACAAAAACCTAACACACCTATAAACACCGAATAAACTACTAACATAACAAAGTTCCATACTAAAAACAGTAAAGTACCTAGCACAGCGTTACAAAAACGTAACCTATCACACTTTTTCAAAGCATATCTCTAACATATCATATTAATTTTTTCCATTAACACTATTGATTTACGTCGCATTTTCGAGGTATCATTTCGGATTAAACATAGCACAAAATAATGAGTTCTTCATGAACTTAAACCAGCGAATATATGCAACATTAACAATGTTTCGCATTAATAAAGCTAACACAGCATCATATGAACTAACGCAAATAATGTTACAAACGGGACAAAACCTAACCACAACTTATTGCTCTAATAAACTGTTAACATTAACAAAAGTTTTGCACTTTAACACCAGTAACGTAACTAACATTGCAATAAAAAACATAACCTATTCATACTTTGTTCAATCATATCTCTAGAACATCTAAAAGTATAATTTTACATTGGACACATAATATTTTTAAACAAAAATTTTATCATAAACCTTGTCTAATAATCATACAGACATCGAATAAACTGTAAACATAACAAAGTTTTATCCAAAAAACATAAAAATAAGTTCTTTGAATGAAATATCATAAAAATTTGTAATAGTTTACTGATTTTAAAAGCAGGTAAATCAGTTTAATCCAAAAACATTCAACCCCTTCCGCGCCACCCACCATGGCCGGTTGATCTATTGATTCTATTGATTCAAATGTCATATTCGAGTATCATTTTCTGCTAAACATACAAACAAAAATAAGTTCTTGGTATATTTCTAACCATCGAAATAATATGCTCAACGTAAACCAAAGTTTTTACTATTAATAAAGCTAACATAACATACACCTGAAACTAGAATTATTTAATGCTACAACGAGGGACAAACCTGAAACCACACCATCACGTACGAATAAACTACTTAACATTAACAAAACTTCCGCACTTACAACAATTAAAGTACCGACGCAGCTTACAAACCGTACACTATTCACACTTTTTCAAGCATTACTCTAATAATGAATGTTAATTATACATAAACAGCAGTAATATTAACCAAAAATTTATCATATTCCTTTCTAATCATCATACTGACAACGAATAATAAGGCTAACGTACAATGTTAATTTTACATAAACGGTAATATTTAACAAAAATTCATCATAGACTTACCTAATATCATAATCCCAACGAATAGTTGCAAACATAACAACATCATAAACCAAACAATAACATAAAATACAAAGTTTTATCCAAACACAAAATTAAAAATAAGTTCTTTGGAATAAAATATCACAGTAAATTGTAATAGTTTACTGATTTTTAAATCCAGTAAATCAGTAAATCAAACCATCAACCCCTCCTGGCACCCACCCCACCATGGACTTTTGATTCTATTTATCTATTATGATGGTCATGTCATAAAATTTCGGAAGTATCATTTCGGACTAAACATAACACAAAAAATAAGTTTTTTATAGACTAACCATCGAATATATGTTAAGTTAAAAAAGTTTTTACATTAATAAAGCTAACATACATAACCTGAACTAAGAATATAATGCACCAACGACAAACCTAACACAACCATACGTAGAATAAACTACTAACATTATAACAAACTTCCGCACTTAACAACAGTAAAGTACCTAACACTTCGTACAAAACGTAACCTATTCACATTTTTTCAAGGGCATAATCTCTAAACATGATACAATGTATATTGACAATTAAACAGCGTAATATTAACAAAAATTATAGCATTATTTTCCTGTCTAATCATCATCATTACCTGACAACGAATATAATGCTAACATACCAATTTTTTTTTCTTGGGTAAAGAGTACCGTATAAAAAGTCTTTAAATAGACTTTCTCCATATAATATTATATTATATATTATATTATATATATATATATTATATATATATATATATATATATATATATATTTATATAATATATATATATATATAATATATTATATATATAATATATCAAAGTTATAGTTTTATAATGTAAATAAATCATTTGTATATTTGTAATGGTCCTAAGTGGGTTTGAACCCTTTACTCCAAGAGTGTTACCTCTTGACCAACGATTAGCTAAAAGAAAACCCATCATTTTACCTCTGAAAGCTTAGCTTCCCAAGAGGAGTGAGGCATGTCTTGGACACCTAACCTCCGACGGGCCTCATCCGCTAACCCACTCGGGTCCAGGGGCAACAACTGTCGGTTAATTTTTTAAATCGGACATTATTAGGTATTCCAAGATATTTGTGCAATAAACGCAACAATTATTTGTATATTTGTAATGGTCCTAAGTGGGTTTGAACCCTTACCCTTGAGATGGTACTCCAAGAGTGTTACCTCAAGAATAACAGAATTTCTTTGAAATCATATGTTTTTTAAATTGCTCTATTAAGGTTTCTAGGGCATTTTAGATTCTGAAATTTCATACACTTGTTCATAATAGTGAAATTTAACTATGCTGTTAGTTTGGTAACAATAGAGGAACTAGTTTTTGTTATGTTAATGTTACAAATTGATAAACCAAAATAGGCTTGCTTTCTGAAGAAGCTTTTTCATCTTTTTTGATAACTTCGGCAAAATGAATTGTGAAATTTTGAAATTTTGAAATTTTGGAATTTTGAAATTTTTCTCATACTTTCGTATCCCGTTTTTATTTTTATTTTTTTTATTTTATTTTTTTTTGTTAATTTTGCTTGGGCCAAAATTTCTTTTTGCTATAACTTTAGCTGTATTTAACCAATTTGTTTGGGACTTGCACCAGATACTCGTCTCATCATCCTTTAGCTTCACTAGAATAAAAATTTCTTTTAATATATTAGTTTTTGAGGAACTCAATATTTAGTGAGTGACACCACCCAACTTTATTTTATCGCTTTAAAATCAACGGTTTCTCATTATGTGCGTTCTAATGTATATACAGGCCAAATTTCACAAACATAATTCAAATATATAATAATATATTTATATATATATATTATATATATATATATAATATATATAATATATATATATATATATATATATATAATATATATATATATATATATATATATATATATATATATATATGGATCAAATATGTGCAAAAACCATCAGAATTTCGTTGAAATCAAGTTTTTAAAGTTGCTCTATTTACGTTTCTATGGCATTTTAGATTCTGAAATTTCATAACTTGTTCATAGTAGTGTAATTTAAGCATGTTGTTAGTTTAAAAATACTAGTTTTTGTTATGTTAATATTCCAAATTGATAAACCAAAATATACTTGCTTTCTGAAAAAGCCATTTCATCGTTTTTGATAACTTCGACAAAATCATTATAACCTTTAATAATTGGTGCATTTACCTAGTGTGTCTGCGTGATCACCATACTCTATTCTTTATACTGTATTTTCTTTGTTCAAATTGATCTCTTTGACTCATAATTAAGGGTCAAAGTTCATGGTTTTTTACAAGCTGAAATTTCGACCTTTCTCGGGTTTTACTCCAGGTGTATGGCTTAAAGTGATACCATTTTAATGAGAAAATTATACTGGATTTACTGATATACATCTGGCTATTGTACCAGTAATTAGTTACTAGTAAAATTCTTTATTTATTTTTCTATGGGAGATATTACTTACGTGTTGTGAACACGTGATAAGTTGTCATACTTCGACTTCCAAATTACTTGACCTTATTCATTAATTTCGCGGCTCCCTTTGTATAATGTTTTTATTGCATTTGAATGTAATTATTTTATACAAGTTTCAATAACTTTTCGCCGTTTATTTGTAATTAATAAATAAATTTAACAATGGATTAATTGCGTATTGTCAACCGCTTTGGCGGGGTTTTCTGGCTAGTATAAAAAGTCAGCGCCCGTCTCGGAACGTTATTCAATTTCATAACAAGTGCTCGTAGGTTCTATCTCTGGTCCCCTTAATTTGTATTGCCGATAGACCTACTCTATAAAATTGATCTTCAAGAGGCAACTGTATTATATGGTTAGGTAGAGTAAATGTAAATTAACTTGGACAACCTTTATCTTTCAAACGAAGGCTACTTTTCTTTTTTCAGTAGCTTTCTAGAAAGGTTGCTTTTTTTGTAGGGGTTCTGATTATTATTATTTGTTTTTGTTTTTTTGGCAAAGATTCAGGAAAGTGTACTAAATTTCCTTCCGAAAGTTTTTATTTGTGATGCTCTTTTTATTGGTTTAAAGGCCAGCTGGTTATTTAGGTGATTAATTTCCCATTTTATTTCAGAGTCTAATTTCCCTTTTTTCCTTTTCAGATTTTATTTAGGAATCGTCCCTTTCTCTTTTTCGCATATAGAGTAAATTTCTAAAGTGTGATTTTTCCCATTTTGTATAGCCTCTGTAATTTTGAATCATTCGTTAGAATGATCCAAATTTAATTGTGGACCCGATTAACAATTGCTTGAAAATTATCATTCGATATTAGCTTCCTTAAGCCACCTGTATTTCTTGCCCCATACGTTCTTACAGTTGACCGACTTTAATTTAGGACTCTTGTAAGATCGAGGGCTAATAGCTGACTTCAATGAGTTTGTCCTAATTGATGTTTCATTCTCCTTCCTATTTTACCAGCTCTTAGGATGCAACGATATTTGTCATGTTAAGCTGAAATGGCTTTAGTTATTTTTTCTATTACTTTTAAGCCTCAAATCAAAAAAAATTCCAGATCGGTGTAATATGTCAAAATTAGAAATTATTTTCAGCTTGTTCTTTTTTTTTTTTTGATTTGAGGCTGGCCGAGTCGCTCTTAATAAAATAGCACAAACCAGTTATCAATATCAAGTACAACAAAATGGGAAATTTTTTGAACATCTTTTGAGTTGGAATGGATAGAATCTCTCTATTGATATAATTATTATTTTATGATTTTAGATATAACATTAGTTATTAATATTTTAATTTGTTACTTCTCATTTAAATTTGAATAATATTTATTTTGTTTTATCAATTAGTCTAGAACTCGTCTCTGATTATGCCTGAAGTGTCCAGGCGAAATATTAAATTAAAAGTTCAATAATTAATTCAATAATTCTATAATAGTCCCCAAGAAAATAAATCATGAAGCGGTTGATACATTTAGGAAATTGGAAAAGGCATGCAAAGCCCATATTAAATTAGTTGATATAAAATTTCTATATTATCATTATTATTATTATTATTATTATTATTATTATTATTATTATTATTATTATTATTATTATTATTATTATTATTATTATTATTCCTTCAATTATTATTATTATTATTCTGTCGATTATTATTATTATTATTATTATTATTATTATTATTATTATTATTATTATTATTATTATTATTATTATTATTATTATAGCCTTAGTTTAGAACGAAATGTCCGTATAAATATATATATATATATATATTTTTATCAAGTTCGATCACATTTTCTACATAGAATTTAAATATCAATTAACTTGGATTATAGTTTCAATTTATTATTATTTGATAGTGTCACTTCTCGTGAATGATATCAAACATTTCATTCATTAAAGGTGATTGAACCTTTATATTTAAAAATTTATTTATTCATATACCTATTGCGACTTTCAAAGAGGTAAATGTTTCTTTCTCTTACCGACTGGACAAATTCTTTTTTTTTTTTTTTTTGGTACTATTTACCGCGGTTAATTGTTAAAGTGAGGGATTTTTGTACAAAATCCGTGTACACATTGGCACAACAACATATTACATATATATTGCCTGTACAACAAATTACACAGATTAATCGGGATATCTTCTTGGAAAACAATTACAAGTAGATTGAATTTGTCTTTTCTGTCAGTAAATTGGGTGGGTGTTTTAAGATTGTAGACACTTCTTGTTTATCGACACAATCTTGTTTATATATTTTCACTTCTACTCTAACCGTGCTTAACTGGTTCTTCAGTAGTTTGGCGAGTAAGTTCGACAAGGTTAATAACGTTATCAACCAAACATACTGAAGGAGGTTTCAATAGGCGTAGGTTCCGTCACTGTCTATTGGGACTCTAGTAAGTTCACTTTGTCAGTGCTATAGGAGGATACTTACGCCATAGAGAGAGAGAGGTAGGGGCAAATAGAGATAATAATAATTAGACGACGGAATAGTGTCACGAAAATTAATAAGACATGGTGTCGTTATTTTTAATAATTAATAAGGCTTGATATCGTTATAGTTGAATTGGTGTGGAGTCGTTATAATTAATAAGGTATGTGGGTAGCTATAATTAATAAGGTTATGGGAATGTATTGAGGGAAAGGAAAGGTGCAGCAATAATTTTTAAGGTCTTGGGGTCGTTATAACTAATAAAGTTATTTATGTAAAGGGAAAGGTTAGGTGTCGTTATACTTAATGAGGTCCGAGTACTTAGAATTAATAAAGTTATGAGATGTGTAGAGGGCTTTCCCTCTATAACTCTTAGGTGTCGTTATAACTGATTAATAAGGTCAGGGTTGCTATAATTAATAAGGTGAGGTGTCGATATAATTGATAATGCAAAATTTGTTTTTATTTTCCCTTTGAAATTTTCTTGTAGAAAGGAATAACTTTCAAATGATGATATGATTACGTATACAACATCTATGTGAATACAACAAATGAAGGTACATATGACTTAAATCAATTGGGCGAATGATCGGTTAGGGGTGGAGATTGGTGGTTTGTGGTCATAGAATGACTTCACGTACGCGTAAGAACAGGATAAGCCATGTGAACACGTGTTATATTAATAACCCTATAAAACTTTCCAACAGGTTAGGTTATGTTAGGTCAAGTAAAGTTTGGTAGGTTAGGCTCCGCTATGTTAGGTTAAGTTAGGTTAGGTTAGGCTGTGTGAGGTTAGATATGGTTATGATAAGTTATGTTAGGAAAGGTTAAACAAAATAATAATAATAATAATAATAATAATAATAATAATAATAATAATAATAATAATAATAATAATAATAATAATAATAGAGTATGGAAGAGTACGTAATAAAAGGACGATTCAATATGGTGTCCATATGAAGCAGCTGTTTCCATAGTAACTAGGAAGGAAGCTTATTAGGACATGAGCACTACTACATCGACTACTATTGAAGATTATGATAAGGGATGGGAGTAGCGTTTCAAAGACTACACGTTGTGATGGTTAATATATATATATATATATATATATATATATATATATATATATATATATATATATATATATATATATATATATATATATATATATATATATATATATATATATATATATCAATAAAGAAGCGTAGTCATCGAACCCCATTTTAGGAGTAACACCACCTCCGCTTTGGGTGTATGTCAATCATTGCCAATCCGGAATAGGTTTTCGAAATAAATTTCAACAAATCTAAAAGTTTTAACTAAGTTGGTTCATGAGAGTTATATTTACTTAATTATTTGTTTATTCATTAATTATTTTTATTTTCATTTTGTGCTGGTAACCAGTTACCCATCTTAGGGGCTAAAACAACTTAATCAAGTCGAAAACAAGTTTTGACTCCGAATCCGGCCCCGGCTCCGGCAGTGACAAATAAAAAAAAATAACGTAGTTATTTAATAAATAAATGACATTGATGACGTCATTAAGTAGATGACATTTGTGACATCATTTACACAAGAACAAATGACATACATGATGTCACACAAGTGACATCCAAATGACATTTAAATAACATCCGTGACCTTATTTACACAAAAACAAATGATATTCGTGACGTCATTTACGCTAAAAGTTTTAAGTTAGACGGCATTTTTGTTGGAATATTAAATTAAATTTAAATATGGATTCTTAATTACTTACTAATAAATATAATCAATCCAAAGAAAAGTTATATAGCACAAAGAAAATATACGACGTTGAATTTAAATGTGTAATAAAAATGACCTTTTAATGACAGTTAAAAATGGGTCAATAAAAACACAACTTTATTAAAGTAACTCACTAAAAATTAATCTATATAATTAATTAATCTCAACTATATTAGTAACTCCCATAATATTAAAATTATTCAATTCCACTTTTTAAATATAAATTTCAACTTAAATGAAGTTTATATTTGTGCAGGAGTCAGCTGATCCAGCGAACCGAAACTAAAGTTACACAAATGTACAAAAATACATTCGACTCAATGAAACAACTATTTAAAATTTAGTGCAAATTTTAACTAATAATAATAAATCGTATTATATTAAATAATTCTGTATTACGCCAACATTATGATTTTAAATTTAAAGTAATTTTAAATCACAAATTAATATTTGTAATATTACATTAAAAAGTTTTAGCCATGCGAGATTCAATGCAACAGCTGTGATCAGCCAAACGCGACTCGGCCAAAATTTGAGTCAAATGAAAATGATAAATTTTTGATGACTATTTTTAAGAAAAGACTAATACTTATTTATAATATATTAATATCAATGACATAAATATTTATTTGTGTTATTATTATTATTATTATTATTATTATTATTATTATTATTATTATTATTATTATTATTATTATTATTATTATTATTATAAGAAAATATAATCAAGACATTGATTATAGATATAGTCGATATTAAGTAATATCATTTTTTTTCCAGTTCACCACCACTCACGGGCTGGGCCCTTTTCAAAACCCATCCAAGCCCCACTTAACGCAAATCTCTCAGGTGAGCGCATACGTGAGCTTTAAAGAGGGGAAGATTAAATAGAGTTGGAAAAACAGATACCAAGGAGTTCCACAGAACAGAAGTAGCTGCAAAGAAAGTGGCACCACAACGAATAAGTCTGGGGTTTTCAATAGTCACGCCATATTCATGCGAGTGCAAGGCACCCCTTGTGATACGAGGGCGACGAAAGGGTGGTAGAATGCCAGAGGTCAACTCCCCCGAGCAGCTGCCGTTGTAGGGTCAAGGGAGTTTGAAAGAATGGGACAGTTTATCAGTCTTTTAGCTTTAGACTCGACCCTATCCAATAAAAGGGTGGAGCCAGAGCCCCCCCCCCAAATGTGGGAACAGTACTCCATACAAGGGCGAATAAGGCCCTTATATAGCCTGCAACCTCAACAGAACTTCCAGCTTCTTTGAGGCCACCTTAGCAAGCATTGTAATATGAGGTTTCCAAGACAATTTGTTGTTTATGCTGAGAACAAGAATTTTTATGTTATTCACAGGTGAGACGTTAGAGCAGTCGAAGGAAATAGGATGGAGATGTAAAGAAGTTGAATTTTTAAAGAGTTGAATTTTGCAAGGTTGCGGTGACTTAACCGGGAAATCCCATCCAGATCGGCAAGAATAGAATCGAAAAACTGAAGACGAGAAGCGACTCTAGATGCAAAAGAGGGAGCAGATTTGAAATGAGTAGAATAATGGAGATTTGAGTCATCGGCATGAGAGTGAACAGAGTTAGAAGTACAGCTGAGGAGATTGTTGATGAAAAGCAGGAGTAAAGTTGGAGATAAAACAGAACCTTGAGGAACACCACAATTAACAGGAAAGGATGACTAGGACGCTCCATCAACGAGTGCTGATATGGAGCGATCGGAGAAAATTAGACAAGAGTAAGCAAAGAGAAGGAAGAAACCCAAAGCAAGCCTTGAGAGCAGTGACGCCTGCCAAACCCGGTCAAAAGCATTGGATATGTCAAGCCCACTACCAAAAAGAATTTCATAGTCCTAAGGGCAGAACACCATAAATCTGTTTGAGAGGAAAGTATGTCACCAGTTGACCTAAGCGTCGAAAGCTATACTAATGATCTGAAAGAAGGGAATTAAACTCCAGGTGATCCAGGAAATGAGAATTAAGAGTTTCAAAGATTTTAGATAGAATAAAAGTGAGAGCTATAGGGGGATAGTTTGAAGGGTCAGAGCGGCTAGCTACTTTTTCGGGATTCGTTTGAAAGATATGCAATGCCTGCAGCACTGAGGAAAAAGTATTAGTATTAAGACATAGAGAGTAGTTGAACGAGGACAGGCACCAGCTCAAAAGTACACTCTCTCAAAACACGAGGAGAATGCCACTGGCCACCAGCTCCTGCGTTCATAGATCTCAGGGATCTCATGCACATGATCATGAGTGATCACAGACAAAGAAATGGGGAACCTGAAAGGAGAAGGAGTAGGAGGAGGGATGCCAGAATCGTCCAGAGTAGAGTTAGATGAAAAAAGGAGGCCGAAGAGATTGGCCTTTTCAGAGAGAGTTAGCTACAGAACCGCCAGAAATCAATTTTACGAATTATTATTTACAAAAGTTTTAGGAGAAATCTGATTGAGAAAATAGCTGCAGGATTTATGTGTAAATCTTAAAAGTTTAATGTTTATTATACTGTAGATGAGTAATAGCAATAATATTTGCTAATTCTTCTTTAGAATCTCTTGAAGATAATTAACTGATGATTATGAAAATTCTTTTAAAAATAAATAAAAAAATCAGCACAACGTCGTCTTAAATTGAGTTGATTAAATACCTTCCAGCCCGTTAAAGCCTCATTTAACGCAAGGCGATAAGTTTCAAATCCAGATGGATAAGTTCATTTTATCGAATTTCGGGGCACGTCATTAATTTTATTTCAAGCGTCCCAAGAAGAAGCTATTAATTAAGAAGCTATTTTGGAACTCCTAATTAAAAAAAGACATTTCTAGAACTGAGAAACAGATTTTTTTTCTTTTATAAATAAAGTTAAGGGAAAAAGTTCTTTTGTTTGTTTATTTTTTCTTAGCTTTTGTATTTTTCTACTTTAAAATTTAAAGCAAAATTGATTTTTTTGTTATTTCTTACACGTTTTTAAAAGATATCTATTTCGAGATATTAGAGTAAAAATATTATTGAATGTTTTTTTTCTCTTCCTTCATGAATTCGTTTTATTTTTTTTTTTTTTCGTTTTCAATGAGAAATAAAAAATAAAATAGAATATTTTATATTTAGAGTTATATTTGTTTTATTTATTCGATCAACATTATTTTATATTCAAATTGAAAAAAAAAAGATGAAAATTAAAATAAAATGAATGGAAAAAATGGGCGTAAATGTATTCAACCAGCAAAAAATTAGCGGCAGGGGGGGGTCGCGCTCGGGTGGGGAAAAGAAAAAAATTTTTTGAAGAGACGTGATTTTGTTGCATTTTTTCACTCCCCACTCGCCCTTTTTTCCCCCCGCATTTCGTCTTTTAGTTTGAAGTAATTCGTATCTTTATCAGAAATACGTGTTACTCCCCAAATTCGTTAATCTGTGCCTCGCAGCTGACCAAGAGGAATGGGAGCGGGGCACTGAGACTCAGAACCTAAACTTAGGGGATGAGAAGGAGATTCGCATAAGAATTCTTTTTTCTTCCGTTTCTGATTGCATGGATCTACATAATTTCTTGTAATTTTATTAGGCGACTGGAGGCATCCCAATAACTAAATTTAAAGTTTGGAATCAGGTCAAATCTAATACTCCCTTCCCTATTAAATTTAATGTTCTAAAAAATATGTTAACGGTTACAAGAAATTAAATAGGATTCTTTTATTTTTCTTTGGCTTCGATCGTATTTTTGAATGAGGTTTTTTCCTCTGATAAAATTTGTGATGATTATTTTTTCACTCTGCTGTTTGACCTATTTTAATCTTGTATATTCTTTTTGTTGTCATATCTTAAAATAGAGTACGGTTCCTGTCTGATCTACAAAATACTCAAATATTACTTTTACTCTTGCAGATAGGTAAAACAAAGCATGTCGTTAAATATTGCGCACGTTTTTTACTAATTATATATATATAATATTAATATATTTGTGGAATATAATACATAGTAAGTAGACTACATATATATTAGACTTAGTGGAATAACTATTAATATTATAATTATATATATATATATAATTCTTATTTTGATTATTTTATAATATTTTTCTAAAATTGTTATTATTTTAGCTTTTGATCTACAATTTTTACAAATTAAGTAATTGAATAATCATTTCACTAGAGAAGCAGAATAATGAATATTATAATCGTCCTTTTTAAATTATTCTTCATCATTTTAAGAAATAATGAATTAATCAATTAAATATTATTGAAGTTAAAAGCGCAAAAGCTGAAAATATTGAATAAATAATCAAACGTATTTCAGGATAATAATAATAAAACTAACTAAACATTTTTCTGAAGCCTTCAAATCTTTATAACCTAAATAATATAGGAATAACTAACTATAAATAGTACCTAATATAAACGTAAATAATAATAATACTAATAACATTAATAATATAAATAAGTAATAACTAAATACTATTAATATATACATTTAATTTACATAAAATAAAAAAACTTAAATTACACATATATAAAATAAGTATATTTTACTAAATCATAATAGGAGTATATTAACTAATACCACATAATATAATAATTAATATAAGAAAATAAAGTATTATTAGTTATATATTAAATTAATTAATAATAAAATTAAATAATTAATATATAATTAATTAATATATAAAATATTATATATAATATATAATAATGATCTTATATACTATACTACAAGGATATATAATAATTAATAAAACACTTGGTTTAAAAAAATACGAGCAGAGTAGGAGTTGTTTAAAAAGATATATTAAATTATTATATAAATAATAATAAATATATAATATATATAATAAAGAATTTAAGTTAATATAATACTAATGCTATCAAATATATTACATATTAAATTATTTTTCTTATTATATTTATCTTTTTATTATTTAATTATAATATATAATATAAATCTGTGTCCTATAAATGTTTTAGAATATATAATATAAAATTATAAATAATATTATATATATATTATATTAATATATATATTATATATATATATATATATATATATATATAATTATATACTATTATATATTATATATATATATTATAGTATTATATAAATATTATATTATAATATTATTATATTTAATACTATATATTAATATATATTATATATATATATAATATATAATATTATATATTAATATATATATATATTATAAAGTATATATATAATTATAATTATATATATATGATATTATATATTATATTATATTATTATATATATATATAATATATATTAATTATATTATATATAATATATATATTTATATTAATTATATATATAATATATAATATATATATTAATATATATAAATAATATTTATTAATAAATATATATATATATATATATTATTATATTATATTATATATGTATATTTATTTATTATAATATATTATATATTATATATATATATTATTAAGGAGAGGGGTCTTTTTATTGTAGGGTAAATACTATGGGTTATTATTAATATTAATATGATAATTAATCAGAAAGATAATATATTTATGTATATTATTATATAATTAAAAATAATATAAACTTAAAATAATATATATGACAATATTTTTATTAATACCAGCATCATATATTAGATATAATATTGAATATAAATATATCTCATAAATAAATATAATATATATGATTTTTCTCACCACACAACACCGAAATCACAATTAAGTCGTACACCAGCGGTAACAACAAAGTATATATGACATTATAATTAATTGACTCATAGATAAAAGGTAGACTAAATAGATCCACAGTAATAAGGAAAAAGATCATAAGGAATAAAGGACAATAAAAAAAAGTACAACATGCTAAGAGAAATAATGAGATATATAGAGTAATTAAATTAATAAGGATTGCCTGTATGAAGGTATTACAAGTCAACGCAATATGAACATAATGAATAATAATAATAATAATACTATAAATATTAAAATAGAATCTATTAATGAAATTACATAATAACAAATACCCTCGGTGTCGAAAAACATGAGACTAGTAAATGAATATCATTTTAAAAGTATAAAGGTTACTCGAACGAGTCTGGGTGAGATATTGTATACTCGCATTATGTATCGATCGTACACTATATATAGATATTAGTAGATACTAATGAAAATAGAACTTATCTCTTTAACCAGATAATTTATATATGATAGTATATAATAGATTCCGTGTTCAATTCATCTCATTACTTCCCTTACTTTTATACTTCTATATCTCTCTCCGTTCTTACTACTATTCTCTACTACGTCTTAAGTCTATTTCACTATACTATTTCTACTCATAATCTCTCTTCTATTATATATCTCTCATTCATATATATACTATATTAGTATAAATCATATCTATATTCTGACTACATATATATATACTTCATATCTCATACTTACTATATACTATTATAATATACTAGTTCCTTAATCAGTATATAGTTATAGCTTTATTAATATTATTATATAATTATATATATAATATATTATATACTATATATATATATATAATATATTATATATATATTTTTATAAAATATTATTAATATATTATATAATAATATATATTAATATATATATATATATATATATTAATATAATATAATAGTAATTATTATTATATATAATTTATATATATATATTATAATATTATCTATATATATATATATATATATATTATATATATATATATATTATATATATATTAATATATTTTATTATATATTATAATATATTATTTATATATATATATTATATATAAATATATATTATAATATAATATATATATATATTAATAATTATATATATATAATTAATATTAATATTTATATATATTAAATATATATATATATATAATTAATATTATATATATTATTTTTATATATATATTATTATATGGTATTCAATACCTTTATTTTTTTTTTGTGAATATATATTTTATATATGAGTATAGAGGATTATCAAAGAAGGTAATAATATTATATTATTAGTGTGAGAAGGAATAATTCAAGAAAATATATTTAATAAAATTATTTATTTTTTTTCTAGATAATCATTATTTATATATTATATATATATTAGTTATTATATATTACTAATAAGTAATATTAATCTTATTTTATTTTAAATTTATAAATCTGTTGATAGATGTAGGTATAAAAGTATATTATATATCTTATCATTATACAGAATAGGGATATAATTATATTAGGTCTTTTTATTTGAGGTGCTCAATTCGATTTCTTTCCTCAATAGATATGTTAATGAGGATATCTTTATAACAGTATTAGTCTATTTGGTATCAATAAGTTTAATATCCATCTTCTTTTGGCTAGGCGAATGATACTTTTATTAATTTTTTCAATAGTGGTTTTATTAATAATACATTATTTATTTTAGCGTATGATGCAAAAGTCTGATGGTATTTATTATAATATTTAATATTATAATATCGATTTATTATATATATAATATATTATTCATAATTACATAATAATATATATATATATATTATAATAGGCTCTATATAATGGTTATAGGTGTTAGTATAGTAAATACTATTATTGAGTCTTAATTTTACTTAGTTTAAGTATGTATTTTGTTGTTTAACGTTTGTTTAAGTTTAATATGGTTTAAAGTCAATATATACGGATTAGGTTAGGTTAGGTAGGTATATATTAATTTTATTAATAATACATAATAGTTTTCTTACTGATTACGGAGTTAGGGTAAATTAATTTAATTCGTGTTCATGGTTTGTGTTTGTGTGTTTTTCCAGCAATTCTACTGGGATCTACAATATTATTGATTTAAAGATTAATAGTCTTACAGTTGGTGTAATGTGCTGCATGAGCTTTTTTTAATGCGTGTAATTAAAGTCGTCACTTGAAGTAATAATTTTTTTTTTAAGATAGAGGGCTGAGGATGCTAGGCATTTCAAGTTTTTTAATTAGCCAAAAAATTTCTTTATCGCGTCTTTTTATTTTAATTTTTCTCTATTATTAAATAATAGTTAGATTGCTTGTCTAATGGTTTAAACGATAAGTTTCTTATTTTTGATATTATGATTTTTCGATAAATTATTTACCTTTCATGGCGGTAAACATAACATTGTAATATGCAAGACACAATTTATAATATATTCTTTTAACATTCGCAAGAGAGAGAATGTGCTGATAATTGTCTCGTGTTACTCCATTCTCTATGGTCTGACTCATGGCAAAGCTGACTATTAGGTTGTTTGTGTGGCTTTTTGTAACAGAAATTCTTTATTAATGATCCTTGTGTTGTGTAGGTTGGTTTTATCTTACTTATAACGATTTGAAAAAACGCATTCATCTATTGTCTACTTCTTTGCCTTGTTCCTCCCTATTTAGTTTTTTGCTTTTAAACTATTTGTCCTTGAAATCAGGAGCAGATTCATTAACCAGAGATGAGCAGCTGCGAAACAAATTGAAAAAAGCGTACCGCTATACCATAAGTACTACAAGCCATGTAGTGCGTTAGTGATCATAATACCATTCTAAGATAACAAATTATGTGATAAAATCGTCATGAGTTAATAATAGAGTGTTATATGAGCTGAGTTTATTTAAGGCATATGAGATTTAAGAACGGACGCCTTGTCTGCTCTGTAGTTGGTATGATGTTGAAAGAAGAAAAGGCTTATACTCTCACACCGGAGCCATTAGCCAAGTGATCTCTGACCTAATGTTATGCTATCTACCTCATTTTTTTGAGGTAGTTCATCTTTGAATTTATCTGGTGTTTGGATGTATTTCTTCAATGGATGACACAGAAAATAGTAGTTATTTAGAATTATAGCTTTAGTTTTTGATTGTTTTTAAGGGCACATTACTAAGAGCATCTAGTGAAGTGATTTTTTTGAATATTACTTTTGACGAGATGAGTTGTCAGGGTATTATTGTTTAAATGACTTGAATTAATCTTTTTTTTATTTCTCACTATATGAAATAATGAGTATATATGATAAAGATAATTAGGTAATATTCTTTGGGCATGCAGAGTTGTTGAGCATAGATGATCGAAAAGAGTAGCACGTAGTAGTTGAGGGACAGTACCTTTGTCGATTTATTCTGACTTGAACTTGTATTTTTATAAATATTTTATAGGCCTTTGCTGTATGATTTCTGCATTAAGGACGTACTTATAAAAGTTTTTGTAGTCAATTGAATTGACCGTGATATATGTAGAGGAGTTGGAAAGTAAAGTGCAATACGAGAAGGTGATAGATGGTAGGTGAAGGAGAACGCAGTGAATGAAATATATGCTGAATGTAGAGATATTTCGGTTACATCTGTAATTAAGTACCTTCGCCAGCTTTAGTCGGCACAATAGGCACAGACCAAATGGCATTATTGAAGGAAGACTCTATTGTTGGCTCTTTTGAGTTCCAGTTGTGCGCTAATTTCAGCCAACCTTAATTTCTTTTATAAGCTATATTGGTTAATTTTATGATATAGAAGGAGGAATAAGAATTATATTTGGAGTGTGCAAAGTGGAAAGTAACACAATTTAATAAATTAGGTAAGGTTTGCAAGGGTGGAAGATTAACTTGTGGTAATATATGTTAATTATATAATATACTTTTATTATAGTAGTATATAATTATAAATCATTAGTTTGGTATATAAAGGGTATTTAATATTAGATTCAAAGAATCTTTTGGTGGGATTACTTAAGGATTTATTAGGATTTAGGTAATAGAAAATGAAATGAGTACCGATTATGTTGGGATAGACGAAAGATTGATATAATTGATCTAGATTGTTTGATATATTTAGGTAAATAATTGGTATGATATAAAATGGTTTTTGCGTATATATATATTGATTATTTGTAGAGTTTTGTGTAAGCGACCGAGTGTGTGAAAAATCCAAAAAGGGGATGATTCACAATGAGATATAGTGGTGGTAGTAAAATACCGAGAGAGATGGTGAAATCATGGAGATATGTGTGGATTTTTGGGTTTACGAGGGAGGTTTTTATTATTTACACTGATTATAAATAAATATATATTATATATATTAATAAATATTATATATATTTATAATTATTATATATTGTGTATATAAATACATATTTGATTATTTTATATATCTATATATTATTATTATATTAATAGATAATTATATTTATAGTCATAATATAACTACTATATATATATATTTATAATATAATAGCAGTAATAATCCATTTTATATGAAATAATATATTACTTATTATATGGTTAGGTATGGATTATTAATAATGTTTATTTTAGTATAATTTCTTTCCTTGTAAAAAAATCAAAAAACAAAACAAATCGGGGTCCAACTTTCGCTCCTGTCGTGCGCGGCGGTGTTTTGTCTTAGTTTATGACCGCGCATGATGCTTGGACACGTGAGTATCTCTACCTACTGGCTTATCACAGTTAAGAAGACAACTAGGGTTGGTGTGGCTTGCTCAAGCATTTGAAGCACTGGATTCGACAGTCTTGGGGATGGTATAGGGAAAGATAGATAAACGTGTTATTAATTTTTCGGCATGGCCATGCTCTTTTTCTTCATACTTTTTATGTGTCAGGTGCTGCTTGAGCAAACAACCCTAGTCTGTGATAAGCGAGGGAAGGGTGAAAGAATATATATATATATTATATAATTATATATATATATTATATATATATACTTATATATATATATATATATATGATATATTATAATATTATATATAATATAATATATTATTATAGTATAATAATTATATATGTATTATATTACAACATATATATAATATATTATATATTTATATATATATATATATTCAAAGAAATTTTGATTATCAAATTCTCAACCTTAACAACTTCTAATTATTGTATATATCATATAAAGTATATATTTTAATATATTTCTATTATATATATATATATATAATATTTATACTATATTACTATACCGAAAGGTATATTATCTAAATTGTGTAATTTTCCAACTTCTAGAAGATTTTTCTTTTTTTTAACCAATAAGCATACAGATTAACAGTTGCCAGTCTCTTCCAAACGGTTGAAATAACGAGAAGACTATTAGAGAAATATTATTTTATTTATGAAATTATTGGTTAGGAGGAGCTAAATATTATAAAGAGGATGAGAATGTGCACAGGATTTTATGCAGAAATTAATATTATTTGTTAGAAAATTATTATTTAGTGGACTCAAGTGAAGTGTTAAAAAAGTAAATTATAATAACTTTTCTTTGGCCAGTCAATGTAAATGAAAATGTGAGATAGCCTATTCTTTTCATTAAACTCATATCCAACTACAGAGCAGGACAAGTGTTGAAGCAACTTAAGGCATTAAGTGGTGGATTTATGCTTCAGACAAATGGTAAAGAAAATCTAAATGGGCTATTCTGATTGAAAAGAGCATGGCCATGTCGAAAAAGAAATCCTTCCCTATACCATCCCCAAGTGCTCTTAAGTAGGAGCCAGTCGCAGCCAAAATTCACTCTAAAGCTTCACAACACCGCGACAGGCATTAAGTTGGGGTTTCTCGTCGTGTACGGGATTCATTCTCTGAGTCAGGTAAAAAAAACCTCCCCTTCAGAAAACCCAAATCCACACATTTCGTTCCTGTGATTCACCATCTCTCTCGTTTACTGACTCGACACTCTCTTAGTGACTCAATCCCCTTTTTGTTTTTCACACACTCGGTCGCTTTACGACAAACTCTACAATATACAACCGCTTAACCAATCGACTACCATAAATTATTTCCAAATGATCAAACCATCTTAATACTCTTAATTATTTATTCATTTATTCTTTTCGTCACTGCGCACAGTTACATAAAACGCTCATTTCATTTTTTTCAATTTCCCTCAAACCTAATAAATCCCTAAGAATATCCATCCGAACAGATTGAATTTTGATCTATACCTCATATTCCACACCATAGTTTTATTACTAAACAGTATACACTATTACCGGTAACAACATACCCTCATGCTAAACACTAGCGCACTCAATACTTAGTCCCCTTGTAATCAATAAAGATTTTATTGAACTAACCACCTTCCTATAACTCGCAACTATCCTAAAACTCTCACCATCATTCGTTCCCTTTTCATTCCAATATATAGCCTAAATATTTAAACTAAGATACTTGCTAAAGTTGCCTACCATCCAGCATGATTTCATATACACTGCGGGTTCTCCTCACCTACCATCATCACCTTTCTCTTATTTGCATTTACTTTCAAACTCCTCCTTTTACATATACAGTCAGACCATTCTACCAAACTTTTCAAACTGTCTTCAGATCACTACACAAAGCTAAATAATATTCATGCAATAACCAAAGTGCCCTAAGCTCTCTACTCTTCTTCATCATTCTAACAACCTCTCATGCCAATTTTACCTTAATTTCTTTCATAACTCTATTCATATGTGAATTAAAAGATATTCAGACATAACAAATCCCTGACTCACTCTGCAATTAACATTAAATTATTCACTCTTCACTAAGCTTATTCTTGCCCAAGCTCAACTAACATACATACTTTTGCTTCCATTGAGAAACCTACCACCAACACCATAAATCATTAACACCTCGAGTAGAGTAGCATACATTAGGTCAGAGATCACGTTTGGAGGCTAATGGCTCCGGGGCTCCTTATTGGCTCCATATGATTCCTTATTTATTTTAACTCCTTATTTAACACCTTTTAGCTCCTTTATTTTACTCTTCATTATTTTGGTTTACTTAGTAATTTATTATATTATTATGGCACATATACGGCACGTACATGTGTAGTTACTTATGTATATGGGTGTACGTGACTTGTTTTGGATTTTGTTTCGCAGCTGTCCCGTTAGTGATGGTTCCTGGATGAACACGCACACACACACATCAATAGAACAATCTACAGATAGACAGACAAACACATTCACTTTGCCAAAGCAATGAATGACGTTATCACCTTCTCTCTCTGCATTTAAATATATTTAATGTTGCATATTAAATTTAGTTTACCGCCAAGTAATATTTACAAAATCATTCAAGAGAAATTTTTAACCATAACAAAATGATTTATAATGAATAAACGAATTTTAAATGAACCGGCCTCGATCCTGGCCCTCCTGAATATATGGTCAAGAGTGCAGACCTTTGGGCTAAGAATGGTCTATTCTGCGAAACGTATAGAAAGTAAGCCATTTAAACTTTACCAAAGTTCGCGACTAGCAGGTACTATCACGTATTGCAACATGAATGGTCAACCATATGGTCGTGATTAAGAGATGATATACGAAGGCTCACATAGATCAATTGTTTTCGCAGTCCTTATTTATTTACGAAATTTAATCTTGGCAATACTGGTATTCTATGCGCGATAACGGCCAGGTGTGTATTCAAGACTTATGCTGACAGTAATTTTTATTGCTTACGATCTTACTTGCTGATCTCTTCAGCCAGTAATGACTATCATCTCAATATCTAATGAAAAAGAAACATTAGGGGTTGAGTCTGCAAATTGGACAAGTTTGACCATCACTCGAATCTCAGTTCTGGTGTTATTTTGAACATCA
This sequence comes from Trachelipus rathkii, assembly GCA_015478945.1. Classification (NCBI taxonomy): domain Eukaryota; kingdom Metazoa; phylum Arthropoda; class Malacostraca; order Isopoda; family Trachelipodidae; genus Trachelipus; species Trachelipus rathkii. The sequence continues at coordinate 11,406 of JABUQX010019456.1, read as the reverse complement.
CTCAAATCATTGAGATTTGGACCCACTCGCGCGCGCGGCGCGAGTCGAATAATAGTTTTGGAAATTATTACAAGAATGAATGAAGAAGGGAATAGGAGAGAGGTGATGGAGAACGAAAGAAGATTTCTTAGGTGTATTCGCTGTAATGAACTCGGCTCTGTGATAGACAAAGCTTCGATTTCTGGACTTATCTTTCAACATGTTCTCATCGTTTCTCTATCCAACTCTATGTAGGTACTAATTTTATTTGAATTAATGAAGAAACAATATAATTTTAACGAATTGATTTCAAAGGATTTTTATGTTTTAATTTACTATAAAAAAAATTTAATATTGTATATTTTACACTTGATTTGAAGGAGATTAATAGATAAATTAAAAGATTATTTAGTTTATAGGAAATTTTCTATATAAGGCGGGAATAGAATACTCTTCTCTAATTGTCTGATTTCCGTTCTTAATCTGTGACACAAATTGCTTCCATATTTACTTGCCAAAGCTTGAGCCATTCTATTTCTGATAAGGACTTAGGATTTTTAGGCATTTCTATATTATATTTTTTATTATTATTTTTATTATTTTATTATTTATATATTATATTTTCATTAATTATTTTATTATTATTATTTATTATTATTATTATTATTATTATTATTATTTTTTATTATTTCTATTATTATTATTATTATTATTATTATTATATGTCTATTAGAAAATTGAATCAATTAAACAATTTAATCATTTATATCAATTAATGATTTACAAATAGTTAATATTGTATAATAGTTAAGATTCCCTATTCACCTCATTAGTTTCATTAAATCATATAAAACCATGAATGTGAGCCAGATTGGGATGAGATCAGCATTACAAAACCCAAGTCTTATTTTCTCACTTATATTGGTATTAATTTCTCCAAATATTCCACTGAATTGCAACTTCTGTATGGTAATATGGTTAAACAAAAAATGATGGGGCTCTTCTAAGCTGGCCCTTATATCTTACTACCATGGGGTAGCTACAGGTCCAATCCAATTTCTTTCTACAAACGAAAACAATAAGTACATTATGTTAGATATTTATTAGGTTTATTATTTTTATTAATCAGTGGCATGGATTAGTTGTTGATTCTCAATAGAAATTTATTATTTGCCTAACATAGGCAGAGCAAAAGAAACACAGTCTGGCTCCTCAGTAGTATATATATAGGGTCTGGCACTCTTCCACATAAAATCTAATTTTTTTTCCTCCGTCAAAACTCTTTGCAATCATCCTAAATTGCAGAAGCTAAAGCATGATTCGCAGCTTTCGCTTGGGAATTCTTATATGTAAAACAAACCGAAAAAGTGAAATGGGATCAAATAATATGTTTTTTGAGTCTCCTAAAAGAAAATTTATTCCCTTTACTATTTAATTTTTTATTATTAATGTTATTTTATAACAGAATGAATAAATAAATAAATTTCATTCACTTTATTTATTTTTTTTTTTTTTATTTATTTAGAAAGGTCTTTTATTTTCAAATCTTCAACTTCCAGTGGCTTTATAATGCATCTAGACAATACAAGTATAAATGTAACAAATAAAAAATATATATAAATATATATTGGAAATAAACATATATATTATATGAGGTATATATACATTATATAATATATATTTATTGTGTAACTTGGAGGGGACCAAAATTAAATTCTATTAGATTTTGCGATATGTGTACAAATGTAAAATATAATTTGGAAAACTCTGCCTGAATATTAAAGGCTATTTTATTCAAAATATATATCATAGCTTCTTGTTAAACAAGGGACATAGATATTAACTTTGACTACTAACTATAATAGATTGGGAAGATATTAAGTTGACCACTATGGTCACAAGAGCTTTTTATGTAAGCTCTCTAATTGAACTGGCAGCTTTTCCTTTTTTTACACTAGCTGTCAGCACTCATAATTATTAATTCATTATAGTGGTGGAAACTGTTCTGGGCAGGATTTTCATTTGAATTTGTTTGCTTTTTTTATAAGATTATGATACCGATATGTGTCGGGTTATTGTTTCTTGGTTAGGTTTTTTAACTATTTTACAGAAACAGTTTCTCCTAAACTATTTATTTTCATATCTTGTCTGTCTCTCAGTTGATAAAAGTATGGTTTAAAATTTTTCTTATGGCTACAACATCTTCCAATTTCCAGTGAAGTGTGTTTTTTATTTTTATTGTACTTGCTGATTAGTTGGTGCAGTATGCTAAGTTTTGCTAAGAGAATCAATCTGTACAACATCAATTCAAATTAGTATTTAACTTTTCTGTTATTTTTGAAAAGTCAATATAAACTGATCAACTTATAGGTTCCACAAGGGAGACCAATCAGGATCATCTGAATGATCTATGCCATCATGAAATAAATGAGAAGAAACAACCAGAGCTGGAACCTCATATCCCTTCAGCAATATCTCCGGTGTTATTGCAAATGGGATATTTGGATCCACCTCAGGGTTTCTTAATATTGGCTTAAATGCTACCGGCCTTTTATTTATAGGCATGTTTGCTTCCCTAACTAATAAAGAAAACTCATCCTGCTCTAATATATTTTTTCCTATAGCACTTTAGATAATGTTTTTACTTGTTTGACAAAAGATTCAACTAAACCTCCTAGAACAACTAGCATATTACCGGGTATGGTTGAATTGTACTGTTTTTAAATTATGGAGATGTTAATAATTTGCACGTAGATGGATGTATAAAATTTTTATATTTGCACTGAGCTTACTATACTATTCCTGGTCACTACGACTAATAAGTTGTGGGATCAAAGTCAAAACATTTGAATTGAAAAAGCAGGAGATAAAGCATTTATTATCTTACTTTTTTTACATTAGAACAAGGTTTTACCGCTCTAGTTATGATGCAAGTATATTATTACTATGTTAAATCCTTCTCACTACATTATTTATTTTATATTAAAGGTCCTATGTGGTCAAGAAATATTTCTCTAAAATGAATTTTGAGATGGATTTTATTCTATAATCTTTGTATGTTCTGATTAATTTTTAGATAAATCTTATTTACATTTGATTTTAGATAAGTCATTTCTGTTTATATCTTAAAGCCTAAAGCTTCAGGAAGACAAAAGGAAACAGAAGTAAAGCTCAGGATCGTGTTTACAGGAACTTTCAGTACTTAAAATGTAAATTCATTTACAATTATTTATATCAAGTTAGCTGAATGATTTTATTATTGCAAATAAAATAGACATTTTTTTGGGTAACATTTGGATGTAAGTTTGCCCATCTACTTCTTGGCTTCTAATTATATGGTTTTATACAAGAAAAAGATTGAGTTTGTCTGACAAATTTGTTTCTTTATTATCTTTTTGGTTTATTAATACTGATATGTTTCTGAAAAAATTTTCTAGTTCTCTAGAAAATGACATTTACAACTTTCTTCATATGAGATATTGCCTTTAGGGTCACAATTGGAAAACAAAGTGGGTTTTTCTCATGGACTTTAAATTTTAATTACGAATTAAACTATCTTACAAAATAGTGAAATTATAAATAGTTTTATCATGAAGAAACCTAGCCAAGAAAGTTCATACAAAATTGAAAAGAGTGAATTATGAGTAATATCAAAAACCAATAATTGTTATTATATAAGGGCAAGCAATTGATATCAGATTAATTGCCGAAACGTAAGCTAATGACAGGTACTGGACTAATCTTTTGGAAAAAAACCTTATCATGAAAACACAGCGCGTATCGTTATCACTAGGATTCCGAGAATCAGTGAACATGGATGTAGATTTTCTTCCAGGTTACCTTCAAGATTTTTTACATGAGCCACTTCTTTACCTCTTAAATGGTTCTTTTTCTTTCAATCTTGTTTCTATTTTTCAACTTATTTATTCATTCAATTCAGTAGTTATTTTGAATCTGTACTATTATTTGTATTTTATTTAATTTTTAAAGGAAGATGAAAAAGTCAGTAAATTGTCAACATTTCTAGTATGACTTAAGTTACTCCCATGTACAGCAAATAGCTCTAGAACTTGAATCGATCTGTTAGTATTTTTATTTGAATTTATTTATTTTTTTGGCAGGGGTTACACAAATTCATGCTTCACTGTTTTTTGTCTTTTGAAATACAAAGGACACTACCATTTAAAATGTCTTTACTAGGGGTCAGTGAAGAGACGTTATACTCTATATTGAAGAAAGCAATAATCCAATAAATGTTTTATTTAGTTCTGGTTTTACTTTTATATATATTGTTGAGCAAGTATTTTTATAGTTCTTTTGATAAATTATATCTAATTATTTTGTCCCAGTTTTTTCTCTTGTTTAATTTATGTTAGTTTATGTACAAAAGTTCTAGTCCGTGTATTTCCAGGAAAGAGCCAATATTTAGTGGGTCAAATTGACCATTTATAGTAGATAAAATAGATCTCAAAGTTTTGCTTTATGGATCCATTTCAATATATTTTTATATACTTAAACACAAGGCTTCACTAATGGCAGTATCCACCATCATCTCCCACATGAGTTTTAACGTGAATATTATTAACTATGGCTCATCTACCAGCAGTCAACTTTATTGTCTATGCTCTATAATTTAATTTCTTTAATCTGGTGAATTACTAGTGTGAAATTCGTTGCAAATTGACCCTAAATGTTAAACTATTACATGAGACTTATGATTTAAGCAAGAAAATGCACTTCAGAAAGATGCAAGACTAAACCTAAGTTACCATATTAAGCAAGGCTAGACAAACAATCTTCCTACAGTCTATACTCAAAATCATCACAAGTATGCAACAGTAAATAGTTCAACTCATTAATAAAGTTGACTATCAATGGAATGGAGGGCTACATCTAATACCAAAACGGAAGTCGCATTAATTTATAAGAACAATTCATAAAAATCATTTTCTCTTATTATTGTTGTGGAAACACAAAAAATGGAATTCGCGTTCGAGTATCCTCAAGGCAATTTAAATATTGAGACAAAGGCTCTTCCAAATCGAATACAGCAGATACTGATTGTGAACCTAGTAGTGTTAATGCTGTTATCTAATCCTACTTTTTAATTAGGTCCTGGTAGCTAAACATTACTTATGTGAATAATTAGTTTTTTGAGGTTTTATGCCGCATAAGTTTCGACATATACAATCGGCATCTTTGTCGTTCTATCGTGTCCCTAAATACTGCATCTATGAGCTAAAATGAACATTTATATATTATTCGTTTACTGCTATTTATTTCAACAAGGATTGAATGAATCCTTGGTTAAGTATGGTCCACAAATGCTTATCTTAAATGCCTTCTTAAATTAAAAGTAGCTCTTTTTTAAATATATTTCTCCCAGTGCTAACTTTGGAACAGTAATTGAATGAATGCAAGATAAGAAGTGTTCTGGTAAAGCATTCAAAACGACAAAACAAATATTACTTTTAGCCCCCCCTCAATGTATTTGTAATAGGAATTTTATAAGTTCCATATCTTAACTCTTATAACATTCATGGATGTTCAAAATATTGAACATCTGAATGTCAATCATTTAAGATTCTTACTATCTTTACTAGATCCATCATTCAATCTTATGCTAGTACTATCATAATATTTATGAAATTATCAGTAATTTCACTGACTTTCCTATACCATTCTATTTTCATATTTTTGACATTTTTTGCGAAGCAAATCGGCATTGTTCTGTGAATTTCTTTAATAATACTTCAAACAATTGGAACAAATTTTTTTATTAATTTATTACAAGTCTCCCAGGAACTAATAAGATTCCTAAAGAAGTGTAATATAACAATGAACTGTTGTTTGTTAACCAGATGAACATGCATTTATTGGTATTATGTGGCCTCCATTCACACCTAATAGTCTTTAATTTCCTTATTATTCTTATTTCTAAAATTTTCAGCTAAAGGTATTTTATGTTCTTCAAGGCTTTTACAATTTGAGGTGAGGGTATATGCATTTTGGCATCTATTGAAGAGACAGATAACGACTGCAACAATACTGTCATTTTATTATTTATTTTCTATATCAACTTCTTTAATATCAGACACAGTTCCACATATGTACTTATATCTGACATATCTACATTGAAACAACTCTCTACAAATTAAAACGCAATCATACTAATAGACACCTGAAACACAAACACATTTAGATCTATCATAAACACTCTCTTCCTTCTGATGCATAAAAACCTGTTTCCGGATATAAAATATTATCTATCGACCCAGACTTCACCATTATCTCACAAACCACACGCGCAATCACACAATATGGTTGTTATTGTTAATTTATTATACAAGTCTGATGGTTGAAGGGTAAGGAAGGGTGATGTTTTGAGTACTGGTTACATTAAAGAACTGAATTAATAACAAACAATTTGCGTACTTTCTTGAGGATGGGTTAATCTACCAGGAAAGTAACATTAATTCCAAATTGGCTGATGTTTCACTTGCTTGAACACTGAACACAATTACCCCAACAATTATATAAACCTCAACACAAAACTATAATATTAGATCCTTATTATGATATCTCATATAGACGATTCGAATCCCAACTAAGCGTCCAACTATATCGTCTATATTTCAACATACACTAAACAAACGCACACGGCACCACAACAACAAACACACACCACAACCGAGCACAAAAAATAGAGCATTAGCTCTCTCTAATTTCTCATTTACTAAATTCATGAAAACCTTAACAAGTCTCAACTTTTATGGATTTAAGTACCACTATATAACTATCACCAAAACTCAACATTCATTAAACATAACATTATAAATTACATGCCAAATCTCTGGCACACATCACAAACGATCGATTATTTAAGAAACACACAACCAAGAAATTCGCGGACAACAACTCATACAATATTATGGTCCATACAATGAATAAGCATTATGCAATGTCTGACAAATGGACACACCTTATTGTTGTTTCAGAATGTAGATTTTTCGCTATAATACTCATTCACACATCACGATTAGATAGCCTAAAACGCTACACGCTTTAATTCCTCAAATCATAGTCATTCTAGTCAACATATATAATTCAGTAGCCCAATGAATCATTCAACTGAACCATTTACATATCATATCTAAGATACATATATCACCAATACACCACTACTTACGAACTCAATTCCTATTTATGACACTTCAAAATAGCAATATATCGCGCATATTACATTGCGCTTAAATAAAGATTAATAATTGCTATATAAATTTGATAATAAAGTTCACTAAATCATTCAATATGCGCATATTCAAGACTATATCTTCAGCAAACTACCATTCCCAACAAAAACATATTGAGCAACTCACACACTTCTTACCTATTATCTATATTTTTGAAACACTATCATTAATTTGGCTATAAATCTCCACTACACATATCTCAAGGCTATCCCCAAACCCAACACACCACAACACACAACACACCACAAACAAAAAAAAACAAAACCCCAAAACAAGGAAACTTATAAAGCAGTGCCGCATAAAATATGATATTTTTGGGAAGTCAATATATGATGACTATATATATATATATATAGATATACGCTTGCAAGTTCTCTCTCTTCGCTGACACAGATATATATAGATTTTTGCACTCTCTCTCCATCTCGATAGGCTATATCTCTCTCGTCATCAAATATATTATAGATAGGAGCTTGAGTATGCATACCTCTCACCATAACATATCGACTCGCTCAGCCACAATTATCTATATATTTATACTTAACCTCTTAAATCTATCTCAAGTAATTATCGCCTCCCCATCCCTGATTTTCAATACATCAAGGCTATATATATATATCTAGGACAGTTCATTAGCAAGTCTTTTTAAACCAGAGAAAACAGTTTCAATATGAGCATTATTTTGAGAATATTTTTGTACAAGGCCATTATTTTTTATATTACTCAACTATTCACTGATGAGAGATTGAGAATGCCAAAGGACATAGTAACATCCCATATATATCTCTCTCACAATATTTTAATAGGACGCATTTTCACAAATCGTGACATATCACAAACTCTGAACATCGCGCTCACACTCTCTCTCTCATCTCGTTATATGCTCACTCCCGCACTCTACTTATCTCTCTCACTTATTATTAGAGAGATATTTTAAATATTACTCATATAACTTCCCATTACAGTACTCTCAATCATCATATAGACTCGATATCCTCCATAATATATATCACTCTTTCCTCGCACACAACCTCGAGCACTTCTTTGCTGTCTCATAATTTCATAGATAGATAAATCTCGATATGAATTAAATACAGGCTCCCGCACACAACACACAAAACCCCAACCAACAACAAACACCAACTTGGGCTTATGCCCCAAAGCATCCAACTACTATACTATTCTTCACAAATTCTTATTTATCATCTTCGCGAGCTCTACAATCACTCACAACTATATGCAAATCATAATGATAAATATATATATATATGATACAAAGTGCATATCAATCAGAGAACTAATATTCTTTGAATTCTGAAACAACATAATATTATAAATCTTCTCTCTCTCATGACATCACACTACGCGTAGCTCTATAATTACCCATATTAAAACGCGCTAATCTATATACGGCATCTATCTATTCTTATCTTATATTATTTTATTTTATATTTTTTTATAAATATATCTATTGTTCAGTCTCGAATAGGCCTCTGTTGCTTCAACTCATCTATTTTATAAGTTTAATAGTTAAATACATAAATAAGACAATAAACTTTACATAGTATAGAGCTCTCACTGATACTTATTGTATGTATATTTTTTTGTTATATTGTTTTAAGTCTCGATAGGCCTATGTGGCTATTAAAACTCAAATGATTCTAATATATATTTATACTGAAATATACAGTATGTATGGTACAGTATTTTTATCATGTGCCTCCTAATAATATATTAATATATAATATATATATAATAGATATATATATATATATATATATATTATATATTATTATTATATATATATTACTAATATATATTATATATAATATATATAATATACCTATATATATATTACCACAACTAAACTTAATGATAATATATATATATATATAGGGTATATTATCTCAGTTTTTATGAGCCCCTATTTTATTATATTACAACATTACCACGATATCTCCAGTTTTAACTACGTAATCTAATAGGTCCATATATATTTTTCTAAGGACCACACCTAATACACCACGACAAGACAAGGAATCAAGCAATTAATTGGCTGAAAGCAGACCAAACATCTGTCACTTTGCGCCATAAACACGAGATTTATGCATTGAAGATCTAATGAGACAACAGAAAAACTAATTAGAGAAGCGTGATTTCCAAAAGCAGCCACATATATTTTAAGTTTTAATTATATATAAAAATAAATATAATTGTACACACTCATTCAAACCAAACTTCGCAATATTGCAAAGCGAAACCACCGAATTACTCGCTATAAATTAACACTCTATTATTTAATAGGAAATTTTTAGCAATATAAACAGAGAAAGGACACCTAGGAAATCTTCTATACTCACATTGCCTCAGATTTCTTCTTCTGTTGACAAAATCTGCCTTCCTATTATTGCCGAATCCTCTGAGCCATTCCTTTTCCTGCAACGCCGATAGGCATTATATATATAGCGCATATATAATAACGTATATATCTATCTAACTAATACCATTCACTAAACACAAAGCACTATCCTAGCAACACTATATCATTCATTATACTATTATTATTATACACTTAATCTACTAATTTTCTTATTTTTATTATTTCATAAATTATTTTTTATTATTCTATTATTAATTATTAAATTTATTATTATATTACCTACAAAAAAGGAAATTCAAATTTATTTCCATTTATATTGCTATTTCCTATGGAAAATTAGTTCAAATAATAATAATAATACAAGTAATACAAGTACTACAAACAACACCCTACTCCAACTCAAGATATATATATATAACAACAACAAACACACCTGAACCAATCAAGATAGGACCAAGAACTTCGAGATGGCAAAGTCAGACCCCACAAACATCAATTCACTTAATCAACCTACGTAATTTGGCTAAGAGGATTTCTCAAGTATTCAACTGAATTGACAATTCTGTACTGGTCATATAGGTTCAAACAAAACCAATGACTGAAGGGCCTCTCATCTAAGCCTAGCCCTTACTCTATCCTAACCTAAATAACATTGGAGGTACAGTAAGACAGGACAGACACCACAATCAAGAATATTTCTATCTATATCTACAAAAAACAAATTACCAAGTAATATCAATTAATAGTATCTACAATAAAAACATAATAACAACAAGGAATCCCATAATAACTCTACTTCCCTCTTTTATTATACAAAGTAGAGAACCCACTCTGAATTAGTCGACTATGGATTCTCAAACTTCAAGAAAAAATTTTTTATAATTGACCACCCTAAATGAGGCAGAGAAAGAAACAGTCTTGCACATCCAGTACAGCTCTTTATCTACTAAGGCTCTGGCGCTCTGCACAATTTATTTTTACACATACTTCTCGATCACAAACTATGACTACAGCAATTTGCAGAAAGCTCAAGCAACTGACTTCGCAGCTATATTCCGCTTGAGGAACTATCATCTATACTAATGCATAACAAAACATCTACAAGAACTGACAAAATAGACATATCAAATAAAATGTTATTATTTTTCTTATTCATTTTCAATGCTCTATCATTTAATCTGCCACATGTTCTACTATAGTAATAATCGTTATATTAGAAATAAGGAATGGAAATAATAAATAAATTTCGAATTAACTTTATTATTTTTCTTATTTTCTTTTATCTTCTATATCACACTTAGACGACAAGGTATTTTTCAAAATATTTAAATCTTGTGTCTTAATGTTCATCATAAAAAACTCATAAAACAACATAACAAAAAAAACAATCATATACTAAATATATATATTAAAAAAACAGATATCATATATATAAGGTTATAATCATACATTACACATCATCAATAATATATTTTTGACACCTAGAAGGAAGGTTTTCGAGCAGATGGAAAATACGCCGAAATACCCATTCTGATATAAAGATACAAAAATAATGTTGTACTCAATTCTCTGGGACTCTCTAGCATCTTACGATTTTATAATGATTACCATGGAAATACAAATAAAATGTAACATCTCTTTTAACAACTAAATAATAATGTTCCAATATGTTAGGACCTTATGTTTTCTGTACAACCACCACCCTCCATCAGATTCTAAGTATTATGTTCGGGGACATATCTGTAATTTATTTCCCATATATGTTTTTTAAATATGTTTCTTATAATAAAATTG
>JABUQX010019455.1:20000-24211 GCA_015478945.1 Trachelipus rathkii | reverse complement strand
ATAGTTTTTTTTTATTAATATAAACTATTACAAATTAAAAATAGAAATATTCATAAACAAAATAATAAAATGTAAAAACTTGAACTTTAATTACAAAATATAATAAATAATCACTAAAATAAACATAAAAACTAACAACACTGTAACAACAAAAAAACGAAATTAAAAAATAAATTATCTAAAAACACAAACAGTAAATTTAAAATAATTTACTTACTGAAATATATAGCTTATAGAGCCAAATTCATGGGCGTCACAGGGGGTAGGCGGGGGGGGACAGGGGGGCTGACTGCCCTCTTGAAGCTTTATTTTATACTTCTATCTCAAAAGCAACAATAACTAATTACTTTCTTGCGATGCAGAGGTTTAGAGAACAACCTATTCAATCAATATGGTTCATTTTCACTATTGGTACTTTACTATACCTAATGGATACCTTCTATTAATATTCATATCAAAATGAAGGTCAGTTTGTGTAATATATAAATTATTCTTCTATATTACTCATTTAACGTATTAGTTAAAATTGGGTAGTATCTTTAAATTTCCGCTATACTAGATACAACGATTTTTTATATATTTTAGAGTCTAGTAGGCTGTTTTAGTATTTTTGCTTAATTTAATAGGGAATATAACAGTATTTTAATATTATGGTATAATTTAAATAATAATGTGAAATATCGTTTAATATATATATATATATTATATATATTATATATATATATATAAATATATATATATTATATATATTCTTATATATATATATATATCTTATTATATATATATATATATAATATATATATCATATATATAAATAATATTTTATATAATATATGGATAGTCATTAATGCTATTAAATCTTTTGAAATAAACAATTATTGTATATTTATTGTTTATTATCTATAACTTAACCTAATTATTTTCATATCATTAAATAAATTACCACTTCTAAAATATTATTGTTATTCTTACTGTACTCTTATATTTTATTGTATAATAGTACATAATTTAAAAAAATCTATAAGAATGTGTTTTATGCTAAACCTATTATCAAGTTTTAGTGGGGCACTTTACTCACTCACCTAACTTGACGATCCGGACTCAGAGGTGGAGGAGAGTGCTCCACGTAAAGCTGAGCGTTAAGAAGATTGATATTAATTATTTATATTATATTTATTTGTCCTAGTGGCTTCAATTATATATAGTGATTATGTAATAAAGAAGTTTTTAGAAGTGGATTTTTAATTAGTGAAATAATTTAGGGGTATAATGAACATAACACTATATAATAATATATGATTAATTTATAATATATATATAATATTAATATATTTATATATATATATATATTAATATATACTATATATTATATATATATATATATTTATATATTATTTTATAATATTATATTTAATAATATTAAATATATATATATCTATAATTAATAATATAATTTTTCTATATTTATATTATGTATATATATATTATATAATTCATAATAATATTTATATGTATATATATCTATATTATATTAATATATTATTAAATATTGTAATTATATTTTATCATATATATAAAATATATATATTATATAATATATATATATTATAATATATATCTAATATATATCTATATATTAATATTATATTAATATTAATATATATATCTTAAATATTATTATAATTTATTTTTAATACTCATTACAATTTTAAATATATATAATATACAACATCCTGTGGCAAACCATATTATATATAACTCAAAATTTTTCAACAACATGCTTGCGTCCGGAATACACAGAATTGTCAGTAATGAAAAAACCTCGAAGTTCTCAATAAGAGTGTCTCATAATCGAGAGACACATTTTGGGTAACGCAATAATAATGCTAGACTTTATTAGTAACCTCTTCCATTTGATGTGTAAATTACGCCGCCCTTTGAGAAATACTCATAGCGCTCTTCGTTTCTACTTGCTCTTCTACTGCCACATACTTCAGAGAGAGGTTTCTTGTCGGTGTCTTTTCTCATCATCATCGGCTATGATACTTGAGTGTGATTATTAATTCAGATTGTAAAGCGAAAATCTTTTTTTGAGAACTTCTGACTGACTAGTAGAGTCGCATGTCTGTAAAAGCTCTCCTATCCTAAGAAGACACTTTAGAATACGCTGTCAAAACTTTTCTCTTGTCAAGTACTTGAAACAAACATATTGTCGCTGAACTGGTTAGGAGCCATCGGAAAGATTGAAAGCCAAATATTCACAGCATTCCGATGTTAGCCTCAGTTATGACATCTTAACCAGACGCTTACATCAAAACATTGCAGGAGACAAAATCATTGGACTTTGGATTTTGTCGTAATATCCACGCAAACATGACAAATCTGTCTCGGACTCCGTATTCTCAGAGTAATGCCTATTGCAACATTAGGAAAAGTTTTATGGCTCTATATCTATATTCTGAGAAAATGCAGCACTCTTACTATTATTTGGGTCTCTCTCTATATTAAATAAAGGGCCCACACTTGTGCAGAATTACTTCTTGCTCACATAATTAATATCATGGACGCCATAACATTCATGCTTCATTTCTATAGTAAATAATCTCTGGGGTGTTCATATATAATTTAACGAATTTAACTGTTTCAAGCACTGCTCAAAGCTATATTACCTTATTTTTACTTTTCTTTTTGTTCTGTATAATCAATGGAGATTTGAGTTTGCTCTTGTTGTTGAGAGTTTTATGTATCTATGGTTTCTCGCAGCTTGCAACTGTCATTCCCTGATCACTATCTTCCTCTAGATTGTGCATACTTTTTGGACACAAGGTACTCTAGATCTTTCGCTATATATAATTCCTTTTTATATAGGTTGCTTTTTCAATTATACAACTGTATTTGAGTCTTACGGGGATTAACACCCCAACTCATATTTTCTTAAATTATCTGAGAGTAAGGTTTTGAATATATATAGTCTACTATCCAAATATTATATAGTCATCTTTTTACTTGCGCTTCCACAGGACGCTTCGAGTTTTTAGAGTGACTATAAATTTCAAGGCCCTGTTTCGCTAAACTAATCGCTCCTTAGAACGAATTTTTTCATAAAAAAATCTTTACGTCCAACTGTTAACATTCTTTTTAAAAACCCTCATTGTTAGTTTTTTCTTTTTCCCTTTTTGATAGTATATTATATAACGACTAATATTTCACATCGTATATATTAATATCATTATCTATTAATTTGTGACAGTGAGACATTCTCTAATGTTTTGCGAATCATCTGTATCTCACAGCAATAACTCACTTTTATACCAATTTTTTATAATTTTAAATCACCTTCAATACATGCTGAATGGGTTATTAATTGGTAGTGAAATTTGAGAATTTGTTATCATGAATGTAAGTCCATAGAGGCCGAAAAAGTCAGAGTTAAATAGAAATGATCTACTCTCATCATGAATATGATAACTACTGGTTAATGTTGCTTAATTAAGCTGGTTTATATATGAATTTAACTTGTCAGGGTATCTCACTGTACATATATCTAAGCATTTCATAAGACTTTATTTTTTACCCTTGCCTCAAGACCATCAAACCGTATTTAGTATTTTTTGTATTATAGATCCTCTCTTTTTTATTTTTCCTGGCCGACTTAAATCTTATATAGATAGTGTAATTTTAGTCCGTCAGTAGGAAATTTACGAATGATGTCTACTTTAATGGGAGGGTTTGGTATTGCTCGCTATCTTCACACGTCGGTTCTGAGCCCTTTAGGGGTCTACCCAAAACTTTAAAATGGAATCAAAATTCTTAATATATTAAAACTCATAATTTTATGTTAATATAAATAAAGAGCTGCAACCGCAGCTATTTCTGACGCCTAAAAAATTGTTTTCGAGTCTTTTTTGTGTGTCTGCAGTAATTTTTATTGTATTTTTATTTTTTGAAAACCTGTGTTATGGCATTTTGCGATACTCGTCCTACAATTTTTTTTGAAATGACTCCAAACTTGAACTATATAAAGATTGGACTATTAACTAAAAAATATAGGGAAAAATATTGATATTGACTCAAAACTTATCAGTAGTCGTTTTTCTACCTCCTTTTTTGGTTTTGAAATTGAAATTGGTAAAAATGTTTTTCTGGTCATGCCGATGTGGCAGAAATTTTCAGGGCATTTTGTCGTCAGGAGAGAGGCACATCTTTTAGTA
>JABUQX010019455.1:7500-10000 GCA_015478945.1 Trachelipus rathkii | reverse complement strand
GTAATTAATTTTTCTTCCTAAGCATTATATATATATTATATATATATAATATATATATATTTATATAATATGATATAATATATCTTATATAATTATATATATCTATATGACCGAAATTATTTATATACTTTGATTTGTATTATAGCTGTTATATAGTATATATATATATATTAGTACTATAATATTATATTATAATAATATAATTATAAATATATATATTATATATATTATATATATTATATATATATAATAAATATTATTTATATATAATAGAAAATATATAATTATATATATAAAATATAATATATATATATATAATATATAATATATATATTATATATATATATATATATTATATTATATATAAATATAATATATATAATATATATTATATAATTATATATATATATATATTATATAATACTAGTAATATAATATATATATATATATATATATATATATAAATATATATGTATATAGTATGATATATTTTAATAATATATAGTAAGTATTATATATATGTATATAGAGTATACATATACATTATATATAGTAATAATATATTATATATATATTATATATATAATATATATATAATATATATATTATATATTATATATTTATATATACATATAATATATGTATATTTATATATAATATTATAATATATAAATATATTAATATATATATATATTTATATATATATGATAATATATATTATAATAATAAAAGAATAATATAAATTCAACTCTATTAAAATCTCAACTTCTTCATATCTCCTCTCTAAAACATCTCCCAACTTCCCTAATCCCCTTGACTGGGCTCTAATGTCTCACTTAAACAACATAAACATTTTTGAACTAAACTTAAATAGTGAATTGTCTTGGAGACTCATATCACACATCGGGGCTGCTAAAAATGTCCTCTAAGGAAGCTGGCGAAATTCCGTTCAGATTGCGTTGAAATTTTTCTTCTGCTCAGGTTACTCCCTGTTATGTAATGGTCTTTTTCGCCCTTACATGGAATACTGTTCTGCTACATTTGGGGTGGATCCGGCTCCACCCTCCTTTTGGAATTAGGATTGAGCACTAAGGGGCTAAGAGACTTATAAACATGTCCTATTCCTTCTGGCTCCCTTGACCTTCTTTTCTCCTCTGCGAAGTGACGTTGGCGACCCATCTCTTTTCATAGGTCTTGGCAAAAGGGCAGATGTTCGATGAGAATTGACCTCTTCCAAATTCCTCAAACCCCACTGCGTTCCCCTCTTAAAACACCCAAAGAGGTGTCTTACTCTCAACATGAATATTGTGTGAATACTGAAGAACTCGAGGAATCAACTCGGTTTTGTGGCCCCCTTCTTTCCCAGCCACATCTATTTTGGTGGAACTCCTTCCATTCATCTATTTCCCACAAGTATTTTAATTCTTTCCTCTCTTTAAATCCAAAACGTCCTGCGCCCACTCTAAGGGAATTGGGCGTTAGGCACGGACTGTGGAGTGGGATTTACTTTCCATTTGTTTTTGTTTTGTTTTGTTTTTTTTTATTTATTGTTTTTTTTTTATTTTATTTTTTTTTTGCCGGATTATTTTTTTTAGCCCCTCCTTTTAGAAAAAGAGGGGCCCCTGTTCGTTAGTGGTGGCATCGTGTAAATATAAATATATATAATATATATATATATTATATAGTATATATATATATATAATAATATATAATAATATTATATAATATATAATAGATATAACTATAAATATTATATATATATATAATGTATATATATATATATATATAATAATATATTATATATAAATATATATATTATATATCATATATATATATATAATCTATATATATATAAATATATTATATATATATATTTATATTATCATAAGTAGGTCAGCGTTTGTGAAGATTATCCTAAATATATTATAAAATCCAAATAATGGATTATGAAATAAGTTCCTTGGTCTACTACTTCTTCTTCAACAATTTAACAATAAAAATCGCTTTCATTTTGCTCTCATATTTGTATATATTTTTCAAGAAGGAAGAGTCAAAACCAAAATAGCGTCCGATAGTTCAGTGTAGATCACTCGCCCAACTAAGCGAGAAACCAGATTCGTCACCTGGTCGGGGCGTGCGGTGTGTGAGCTGTTCTCTTCTTGGCTCCGACTTCCTCAGACTTAAAAATTGAGCATACTCTCTCCTAAATTAGGGCTCTGTCCGTGAACGGTAGGGTTTTATCTGAATATATCATATAATATATATATATTATAATATATATATATATATATATATATATATATATATATATATATATATATATAATATTATATATAAATATATATATATATATATATATATATATATATATATATATATACTAATATATATATATATATATATATATATATATAATTATATATATATATATATATAAATATATATATATTATATATATTATATATATATATATATTATAATATTATATATATATATATAT
>JABUQX010019454.1:0-55375 GCA_015478945.1 Trachelipus rathkii | reverse complement strand
AATAATTTGTTTGTATATACATTAGTTTTGGATTTGTTCTTGGAACAGATTTTCCAAAAAAAGTTTTTGGAAATTTAAAAAAAAAAATTCTTTTAAGAATACAAAAAAATTATAATTATCTAAGTAAACAAGATGTATCCTGAAAATTTTCAGAGATATAGTCGTCAACTTGCACGGTACCGGACATTAGTTGGCCTTTTAAGCTTTTAGGTGGATGGTACAAACAATTAAAAATATTTAAAAATATGCAACAAATCTCGGATTCTTGAGTTATTACTTTAACTGCTTTTATCAAGTCCAATGATCTCATTAAATATAATGAAATTTCATTATTTTGTAGGTAGAAATGTCACCTTGTGTGCAGATCATAAACCCATTTCTTCAGCAGCGTCATCTCATTTTCCTTACTGAATATATTTTTCCCTTACTTTATATCAAAGGCTCAGGTAACGTAATTGCCGACGTTCTCTTTCTATCTCTCTCTGCTTTCTCCCTGGATCCAGTCAACCTCCCCGCTATCGTTTCCCTTTAGGAGACTGATCCAGAGGTTGCTACTTATGAGGACAGATCCAAATATTTTCCACTTTCTGGCGATCTTTTTGTTTGGTATGATGTTTCTACACCACATCCCCGTCCTTCTGTGTCCACCCCAATAGGAGGGATCTTTAATGACCGCCATAGCATATCTCATCTTAGGATAAAAGCGTCTCTCCGTTTGATTCGTTGACGGATTTAGCAGTGCCACTAGTGTCAATCTTCAAAGGTGGATCAGCATACCAAGATTCCCGTGGAACTGTGGGAAATTTCATCACAACACTTTCAGACGGTGAACATTGGTATTGTCGACCCTTTTCCTTCTGCTTCACCACCTATCAAATCTTTGACTGTCTTTCGCTACCTTCTTACCTGTCTGAACCGCCATACAAAATGGATTAAGCTATTCTAATGTCTAGCTCCACTGTAAATCCGTTTCATATGCCTTTATGCAATGAATTTCCAGGTTTGAAGGTATCCAGTTCGAGAGCGAGTTCTATACTAAACTTTCGCACTTGACTGGTTTTCACCGACTATCATTCAAAGTCTAACATCTTTTTAAAGCGTTTTCATATGACGTTAAAAACTCTTTTGATCGCCAGGAAGGACGATTGGTTACTTTCATTTCCAATGGTCCTTCCCAGCCTGAGATCTTTTCAGTCTGTTACTGGAAAAAAACTTTATGTCGTGCTGACTATTTTCTTCCTCCCCATCATATAGCAAACCTTTGACACCTTCATAAGAAATTCAGTTCTCACATGAAAGAATTTGAGTTCCGTATTCTTCCGCCTTTGTAAGCGTCTCCGGACACTTCTTCCATACCTGAAACTTTGAAAACTTGTACTTAAATATATGTTCGTCTCAAATGCATCAAAAAAATCTTTTGGCATAATAAAATATAGGCCCCTTCTTGGTTCTTGAGGGTTTTGACCGGTGTATGTTGATGTGTAGGAGGACTTGGATGAGAATAGTAATATAAATTATCGTGTGTAGATGTGGGTCCCATTGTAGCATGACCATAATTCTGGGGCATTGGGTATCCTCCAACAATACTCATGATTCACAAAGACGATAATACACCAAATGTACATAATATTTTGAGATAATTAATGATTTTCTATTCTCTATTATTCTCTCCTCCTTTCTATCGTGTACTTGCTCTCTTTCAAGTGATAACTTAATACTGGATCGTGTGTTTTTATTTAATTTCTGAGAGATCAAACAAATAGAATAAAAACTCATAATTTCAGAGTATCAAATTATAATTTTTTTCCGGCCTAATCACTAAATATTATTTAATATAATATAATATATTAATATATACTTATATTATATAATAATTAATATATATATATTAATATATATATATATTATATATTATAATAATAATCTAAATATTAAATAATATTAATGTTAACCATTTAAAAACATCTAGCTACGCCACTATATTAATTATCATTAAATATATAATTTTATAGTATATATTATTAATAATATTTTAAATATTAATATATTATTATTAATATATATAGTATATATATATATTAATAATAAAGATTAATAAATAAATATATAATTAAATATATAATTATAATATATTATATATATAATAATAAAATAATAATTCCTATAATTAAATTTATCCCTTAATAATAATATATTATAAAGAACTATGTCACTAGTATATGGGCAGAGTGTGCATAAATGCTTGACATCCATCTATAACTTCGTAAAAGCAGGCAACATCCTACAGAATCACAAAATACACTTGCAAATAAATGTGGAATCAGCGCGAAAATTATATAGAGGGGTTTTTAATATTTGTCTTATTTTTAATTATTTATTTTTTATTTTTTATTATTTTAATTTTTTATTTCGTCGCGAAAATTCTATGTGAACCAAAACGAGCCATAAACATTGATAATCTCTTAGCAACATCTGAACGGAGATATAATTATTGCTATCTATTGTCTATAGTAACTTGGTGTACTATTAGCCTATCCTGCAGCGGCTCACATGCTTGGCGTTCTACGAGCTGAAAAACGACGCATAAATGTTAAATATAAGCGATATCCTTCATAACGTAATAGGAAATAACCTTTTATATATATTATAATTTTATCATTCCCTTTGCTTCGTTATAATTTATATATTTGGTACTCCTATTAGTTATTTAACTCGGAATGAGAAATAAGAATATAAATTATATTAAATAAATAAATATAGTTTATAGAAAGTTTTTTTAGAAGAGATAAGAAAAGTCATATTTATTATAAAGAACGAAGAATTTCTTAAATTTTGGAGAAAAAAATTTTCTTTTCTCTTCTAAATGTAATTAAAGTAATACGGCTAAGTGCTAAAGGTAATAATTATTTTTTGATAATTTTAACAATAAAGTGGGTAGATACCATTGAGGGTACAACGCCAAAGATGGCGATGAGTGTTGATGGTTCTACTTCGGGCCATTCCCGTAAGTGGACGACCGGGGGGACTTTCGAATCCGTCCGCACCTTACTTGTCCCCCTTTTTCAAACTCCAAGTCCCTCCAACTCATCAGTATCTAAGATGGATATGTAATGGAAAGACGTTTCGACCGATTAACGCGAACAATTGTCAAAAACAAATTTTAAAAACTTCCTTGCTGTGAATAAGAATTTGTGCGCTGATTCCACACCAATAGTATGTCATAAGTTTGTTATACTAGTTAGGTGCTGCCGTTTCTTACGAAAATGTATGCTGTACCTAAGAAATTATTTGCATTTGATGTTCTAGCTTTAGGACTACTGCTTATAAATAATTCCATACCTATTAATTCACTATAGTAAACGTGATTAAATTTATACATATATATTAATAATATATAATTAACCATAATATTAATTAATCTTAAATTTGTCTGTAAACTAATGACATATATATTACATATAATATATATAAGTTAGGTACGGAAATTGGTCCGTATAAGGGTAACGATAGTATATATATATATATAAATATATATATATATGAAATAAATTATAATTTATTATTATATTATGAGGTTTACCAGATCATATATATTATTATTATTATATTTATATAATATTTATTTCTACTTGATTATGTTATAGTGTCAGTAACACATAATGTAATATTTTAACCTACCCTCCAATATAAGTACTAATAAATCATAATATAAGTAAAATATACCTCATATTTAACTACATTACCTTTTTGTTCTTCCATTTTTGTTCTCATTTTAAAATCTGATGTTTTTAATGATTATGTTTTTTTATAATAAAAAACACACAGAACAGTATTTAATATGAATTGGCATTTTTGACAAACCATTGAGTTATTATGTGAAACAACATTTAAGATTTTCTTAATAAAGAGGAGGGATATTTTCTCTGTTAATTGAAATTACTACCTAGATTCTACTGAACTATACGAAGCAATTCAAAACTCCTAGAACCTCTTGCACCTGCAACTCTGTTGTATACTACGTAATTTGACTATAACAATATATATAATATATATATATATATATATTATTATAATTATATATATATATATTAATATAATAATTAATATATTAATATAATTAATATATATATATATATTAAATATAATAAATATAAATATAAATTATATATATTATAATATATATATAATATATATATTATTATAATAATATATAATCATATAATATATATAATATATATAATATATACAATATATAAATCAGAGGTGGGCTAACCCGCTTCAATTTATGTAGTGAGGTTAAGTCCCGCGTCCGAGCGCACCTCCGCTATAACTTTCAGAGACCATTCAAACCTCGCTATCGCAAGTCTCGCGACCGAATCCGAACGTACTTTCCGCTAATCATTAACTATCATCTATCTTTTTATTCTATCTCTATTCAGTACTATTATCTCGTCTCCTCCTACTAAAATACAACTCTATTTATCTTCTACTTATATCTATCCTTTCTCGTAATACCTACATTCCCTTGACTTTATGCATAGTATTGTCATTACGGAAATCTCAAGGATTTCTCCCCTCTTAATCTCCTCGTGCAATGTCTTCTTAATCAATATGTCCAGGACAGATGGACGATCACAAGTAATCACCTTTTCAAAAAATAGCCAATTAGCTGTCAATCAAAATTAAAAGCAGTAAAGGTCTGACCTTTAATTGCCGTCAAATAATTATTAATTCCCCACCTAAATACTAAAATTATATTCGAGCTCTAAATAATACTAGACTAAAGTCAAAAAGCTTAGGGATAGAGTTGATATATTTTATGAACAAGTATCAAAAACAATAATTTTCTCTATCATGGTTTTAGGTATAATAACAAAATTCTTTAAGAAAGTGTATGAATCAAGGATACACAGATAGGTAGGTAGCAAATGACATATTATTTGACTAATTAAGAAAACTACATTTTTAAATCATGTATCTGCCTCCCTTAAGAAATATTTTGAGACCAAACTGTCCACCCATAAGAAGGTCTATTTTCGTTCAAGAATTTATTAGAATCCATGAAAGCCTCGACGCCTAATGCTACAATGTCGATGCTAATGCTACGTATCAACTCGTTAAAAATATATCTATCAATATATTATAATTAAATATATATTATATATAATATAATACTATATAATATATATATTATATATATTAATATATATACTAATATGTTTATATATTATATATTATATTTAATAATATAGTATATAATATTATACTAAATATATATTAAATCAATACTGTGTAATAACCCAAGTATATTATATATTATATTAATTAATATATATATATATATATATATATTATTATATAATTATTATATATATTATATACAATATTAAATAATAATATATTATATATATTTATAATTATATATATAATAATATATATATATAAAAATAATATAATATTATAATCAATATATTAATATATATATATATTATATATAATATATATTAATATATATTATAGTATTAATATAATATATATATATATATAATAATATTATATTATTATATATATATATATGATATAATATATATTATACTATCTTATATATATAATATAATATTATATTATATATACATATTATATAATATATATATTATATATATTAATTAATATATCAATTAGATATAGTATATATATATTAAATAATTATAATTAATAATATAACTAATATATATATATTATATATATTAAAAATATATATATAAATTATAATATATATATATATATATAATACAATATTATATATATATTAATATATATAATATATAATTAATTATATATTTAATATTTATTTATATATATATATATATAATTATATATATATTTTTGTTTACTGAATATATGTATATATAATATTATATATATATATTATTATAATATATTATAATTATTAATATATATATAATATATATATATTATTCTAGGTATAATAGTTTAATATTTTAAATCATATATAAAAATCTATATCCAATAATTCTCAAAATTAGTATATACTAACTTATACATAACGCCTTTATATGCGCAAAGTAGAGGATATAAGAATATATGTAAGTATGATTCAACAACTAAAATAGTAAGTGATATCACTATATACTTATAACATTGCAATATATAAGTATTAATATATAAGGTATATGAAAAAATATATATATGGGAAAAACAAACTTAAAATACGTAGATAATAGGTATTTGTATAAATAGTAAAATTATGTATATATATATAAAATAGAAGATAATCACCATTAGTTAGAATATTAGACAGGATAAAAAATAAGTATATATATGTGAAATACACAACATGCAGTACATATTACTTGAGCTATATATATATTATTGAAATTAATGAAATTTAGAATTAATAGTAGTATATAGTAGTATAATAAATAAAATAACTGTAGTCAGTAGCGTAGCAGTTAGATTGATAGTGGAAGTTGTAGTATTTATTACCAAGTATAATTTTAATATTGATAAACACCTATTACTTTTCCACAAGTAAAAGTAACACAATTTGCACACACAACATATCTATAGTGATATTATAGATTTATAATATTGATTATACCTTAATATAGAATAAGGTTTCATCTATTCTGACTAATGGACCAAAAAATTTCGAATACAAATATTAGTAATAACGATATAATAGTTAATATAATATATATACTGATTCAATATTATATATATATATATATTAGTAGTAATAGTAAGTAGTAATATGCACAATATATATATATAATATATAGTGATATAATGTGAAATTATGTGCATATAGTTATATATTATATATATTTATATAATATGTAACAGGACCAGATGTAAAGAGGTATATTGAAGTAGTTCCAATAATAATTATTCTTATAGGTGTGTGATAATTAATATATATATTATATATAATCTAGATTATGTAGTGATGTAGTATTTGATGTGTGAGACGTGATATATATATATATATAATTAGAACTATATAAGTAATAATTTATAAGACTAATATATCGTTTATGGTAGTCATATATAATAAACAAGGAACCCTTTTATCTTTAAAATTTTAATGTATCCTTATTTTGTCCATGTTTCTTCTCTTCTCCTATTATGCTTTTACACAGATATAAGAAGATATGATATTGGCGTCTAATATATAAGAGTATAAAATAAGAGTCTGAATTCTCGATAAGATGTGAATGTTTATAGACATGATATTTATATTTAAATATAAATATTTTTTAAATATTTAGGTTTAATATTTAAATATGTTGGTATAATACCCTGGATTGCTACATTAAAAGGAGTTGAGATTGTTTTGGAAGTTAATTATTAAAAAACAATAAGTCATAGACTCAACTGTAATAATTTAGTTATTAAAACAAAATGTAAAAAAGTTGGTATCCCACAAAATGAACCAAAATAGAGAATCTAATAAGTAGAGAGACTATACTTTCATTTATCAAAAAGGTTGCGGGAATCAAAAGAGCGGAAACTTTTTTTGATCCGCACCTGCGAAAGTCCGCTAATTTCCTGACGTCTCTGCACGCTCCGCTAGTCGCGCAACCATCTCTGGTGTCCGCGTTGCTCGGAGGAGTAAAATGCAGGAATACATTCTGGATACCTGAAAAGAGGAAAATAGTGTTAACGACCCCACCTCTGAAACAGATATAGTGGATGAAGATTAACCAAAGAGTGACCAGTAAATAGTATGTAATATTATGAAACGATTTCGTAATATAGGAGAAGGTAATAAATATAGTGAGACACAAAGTATAGTATTAGGATATACCGGATATCAAATGTCCTAGAGTCAACGGATATATATATATCTTAGAAGTAAAACCGGTAATAATATAAGTGACTTTCCAGATTGACACCTGCGGCGAAAGTAGCATTATAAAAAAACGATTCGATCTTTACAATTCATATGTTACGATAAATAATTCTATTTCGTTTGCAAAAATTGTCAAAATGAATGAAACATATTTACATAATAAATAGAAAAAAAATATATGTAAAATTGAAACAAAAAAGGGTAAAAACAGTATCGCGCGTTAAACAACCTCCCGAAATTATTTTATCAATCAATTAAATAAGAGGTTGACTTCTTTCGTGCTAGAATGAAATAAGCAGAGAGTTGTGTGTGTTGTAGAATAAGATGGACTAGACCATTGTAGAAGTATAAAAAAGTGTGTTCTGATTTGTTGCCTTGGAAAGAGCAAATCTCGTATAATGTTCCACAACACAGGGCAAGAAGGATTGGTGTAAAAATTGATTTTAATTTGCAACTTTTTAGTTTAACTATATAATGTAAGCCAGTAATATACTGATGAGAAGCAACATGTATGTATATTTGTGAGAAGAAACCTGAGGATGTTGACAGTAGTTTAGTAATAAGTAGTGTATATACATTATATAAATACCACCTCAGAAAATGCTAGTAAGAGCGAACTAGCTGAATGATAATCGTGAAAGTAGATTAGTAAATAGTAGTAGTAAACTTATGAACCAACCAATTAACTACGTAATAGTATATATATGATATATAGTATATATGTTATTTTTTTGCCTAGCAACTTGTATGTATAGTATATATAATAAAATAGTTTATATATGTTAATAGTACTAGTATTATAGTTACTACGGTAAATAATCATAGCTTAATTTGCAAATAGCACCAATAACTTAACAAAACAAGATATAAGTATATTATAGAATACTATTATATATATATATATATAATTAGTGATTATTATATATATAGTATATAGAGTACTAGTAGTATAATGAAGATTTATATGATGTAGTAGATATACTTATGAATAGGTGTATATATATGTATAGAAGAGTATGTAGAGAGAAGTAGTGAGATCCTGAGGAGAGTTATGGTGGGAGGAAGAGAGAGGAGAGACCTAAAAGTAAAGACAAAGTTAGAAAAGTATACATTTAGTAGGTTTCTCGCTGAACAGAAATAATTTATATATGATTGTATAAATAAAGAATTAGTAAGTATGAGAGTAATAATAATACCCGTCACCTAGGTGAGCAAATAAATGTATTAATCGCAGTTAATTAATACCGTGAGTTACCCCAGCCTCAATTGTGATAGTTAAGAAGATAATAAGGAGAAGTAAATTTATGAGTAGTTATGATTATAAGATGTATAGTATATATATATAACTAGGATTATATTATATATGTATATATATGTAGCTATATATATTATTATGAAAGATATAATATATATATATATTATATATAAATTATATTATATATAATATAATATATATATATATATATATTATGTTGTGTGGGTGTGTGGTGTGAGGATGTGATGTGAGTGTGGCTGATTGTGCTCGTGTGTGTGTCGGTGTGTGGTGGATACCAGGTGGGGAAAGAGAGAAGAATGTAACCTGTGTAGTGTGTGATGTGCAGGAGCTCTGTTGGTGTTGTGATGGAAGGTGGGTGGTTGCTGGTGTGTGTGTGTGTAAGGTGTTTATGAAGTTAAGAATGCTCGAATCGAGCTGCTGTAGAGTGTGTGTGTGTTGAAGACTTCTCTAACCGTATCCACGATCGTCATTTTCAACAATATATAAATTTCAGGTTAATTTCGAGAGAAATTACACCAAGGTGACTATCATAAACAATAAATTAAATTTTAAAAATCCATTAATAAGTTTTAAAAATATAAATTTTAGCGCATTAAAGATATTATTGGTGATGACGTTGTTTAAAATTTACTTTGTGAGTTTAAAGGAACTAGAATTTATAGAATGTTAAAATGTGATTACGCACACAATAACCATCAACACTACAACACACACACGGCTACACTATATAACATACATACATCACTCAACACTCACCCATCACACACATCAACTATAATAATATATATATATATTAATATATATAATTAATAATTATATATATAATATATAAATTAGTATAATATAATAATATTAATATATATATATATATATATATTATATTATATATATATATATATATATATAGTATATATATTAATAATTATATATATTCAGTGGCGCCCTTAGCACCACTCGGGCACCAGGTGCAGACCACATTTGGACTCCAAATTCATTTTACAACTTTCATATATAATAATATTAATATATATAAACTTTAAACTTATATGTTATAATTTTATATTATAAGTAATATAATATTAAATATAATAAATAATTTATATATAATAAATAATTATAATATATATATATATTAATATATTAATAATTATAATATATATTATATATATATATTATATATATTATAATATTCTTATAATAACCTTTGGTATTCAAAATGATCAGAGACCTACAATAATTTTTCAACGTGAGCTTATGTGAAGGGAAGTTTCCAAAGCATCGCCAATTAAGTATAAAAGATACGTACCCGGTAATAAAACATATGCTGAATTAATTGATATTGTTGAAATAGAAGACAAAAATATAGGTGAAGAAAATATATAAAAGGGGATTGTTTATGCTAGACTATTCACTCGAGTTAATACAATTAAAGTTGAGTATAACAAGCTGTTAAATCTTAGTAGATAGAGATATTGCATTACAGAAAGGGAAGTGCAGAAAGGAGTAATGAGCTGTTGATAGAAAGGCGTGTCGGTACTACGAAACCCTTTTCTCTAAATGGAAAGAATGTTATTGACGAACTGAAAGTAATAGTTCAGAAAAGTATAATGATCTGTTAATTGTAATATGTTGTGAAATTAAAAGAGAGTAGACTCAACTAAGTCGTTCTATGTAGAAGAGACTTGAAAGGAGTGTGTAAAGTAGTAGAATAAGGTAGAGTTTTTATAAAAGTGTGAGAAAAGCCGAAGATTCCTTTCTTTCTTAAACAAAAATAAATGATAATAATATAACGAAAAATCTAACCACAAAAAAACCACTATAAAATGAAAGCTAAATATGGATTGAAGTTGAGGATTTCTGAAACGTCTTTATGATCAATCCATACCTACTTTAGAAAGTTATTAGTTTAGAATAGTAAATGTAAGCAAATGCCTTTTATCAATTAATGTGTTCACTAAAGAGAAAAAGAAATTACCAAAAATATTTATGACATACGAGGCTTTGAGTTGAATGTTTCCGAAGATTTCACCGTATAGTAAAGTAATATTACAGTTTAGTAAAGTGTATGAGTGAATAAATAAAGATATGTGAAGGATAATGTTGAGGGTAAGATTTGGTAGAAGTAGATAAATAGTTAGGTAGGAAAACGAGTAAATTTTATACTCAATTAAAAACAACCATGTTCACTAAATAAACTCAATTTAAAAAAATAAAATAATTAATAATTAATTTAATCGAGGTAAAAGACTAAGTGAATCTAGAAAGGTTAATTTATTATAATCACTTTCACTGCTGGGCCTTCCAGTGGGCTTACTTAATAAAGATAATATTTACACACCTAATAGATTCTTTAATATATTATCATAAGGTAACCAATATAATATTCTTTTTAAATCAGACTGTTGGTAAAAATAAATTAGCTGGTATTAAAAAAAGAAGTAATATTGCGCGAGTAAAATTAATTTTTGGAATTCGCTTTTCACATTGTTTATAGACAATTAGTTGCATGAAGTAAAACAACAACCTCTTCTAAATATTGAATAATTAATAGTAAATGCTCTCGAGAATTGCATATATTAATCAAAGCTTTGTATAAAAATGTAATTTCAATTGGATTTAAAAATTTTTTTTGTGTAACCAGAATAAGTTCAGCAAGTTGAAATCTAAGGCGAATGTTTTAACACAAATTAAACAGGTTTAATGTTTTAACACAAATTAAAATGATACTAGTCACGTCCTGATAGTTTATGACCCATAATCAACGAAAAAAAAACTATATGGAATAAAAACAATTTTTTTTACCGTGAAAATGTTACTAAAACGGATGATAGCGAAGAAAAAGAAGCTCATCAATTTTAATCGCGAATATATCCCTTATTATCCAAATCTAATTCAAAGAGAGGCAATGAAAGACGGGAAAGTTAAAGACACGTCCCTCAATTCAGTATGTCGTGAAAATTATATAGGATGAGAAAGTGTACAAGAATGTTGTGTAAAACACATAGCCCCGTTATGTGAGTAGAGTATTTATTGCATTTGCCTCATTAAAATAAATGTTAAATAATAATATAATCGTAAATAAATATATCCATAATAATCACTCCATAGTACCCTTAGGTGAAAAAAGGAGAAACATATTCGCTTAATGCAAACGATTTTGAGAACTAAATATATTAACTATATGTATGTATATATATATATATAATATTATATATATTTAATTATATAAATATAGTATATATTATATATATATTATATATAAATATATATTAATATATTATAAATATTTATATATATATATTATTAATTAATATATATTATATTAATACTATATATATAATATAATATTAAATATATTATCATTTAATATAATAATATATAATATATTAATATATTAAATAATACTATTATTAATATATATTTAAAATATATATATATATATAGATCTATATATAATATTTAATTATATATATATTATATTCATAATTATATATATATAATATAATTAATTTAATTCAATTATAAATAAATTAATAAATAATATTTAATAAGCATCGTTAAATAAAATATTGTAGGTATTTATGTTATATCCACTAAAATCCGGGATATACCGAAATCCGGGAACCGATCCGGGTATATAATATCTACTTATTATAAATATAAATCCGTACCCAAGTATAGTATATCCCACGGACCACCTCCGAGATATATACTGAGCGTAATGATTATCTCTTTCAATCCTACTAATGGCTTAACCTGATTAATAGGAGAATACCTTGCAATAGCAAATAACAAAATTATAGTTTTTAATGGTGAAAAACCAATAAACATAAGCAAACTTTTTATTTCTTTATTTAATGATTTTTAACATCTTAACTTAATTTAACCTAATTTACTTAATAATTTATTAATTAATTAGTTATTCAAGATAAATAAATGTTTTAAAAACATATCGAGATCAATTTGATATTTTAAATCTGACTAATAAATATTAATTAAATATATTATAATTTTTATGTATCTCATAAATGATCAGAGTACTCAACAAATAATGTACTATTGTTAAATTGGCTTATTCAATATCTAACATTCCTGTGAGAGCTCATCCGGCTTATCTCATAGCTCAAGCTTTATAATACTTACCTAACAATATTTAGGCCTTCTTAAAAGGGTCCAAATTATCTAATTTGCTCTTTATATATACAGTTAAAATATTTATTAAACGTTATAATGAATTGGCTTATAGATCCCTTACTTCTCAATATAAAGGAGTATATATATTATATATTAGCACTCATAGAGATTTATAGTACATATCAAGATACTATATGCAATCATAGATGAATTCACAGATCAACTTACGAAGAGAATAAAAAGAGTATATAAATATAAATTATATTATATGATATGAAAAGGTCATCTCTGGTATTATACCAAATAATCTAGATAATACTATATATATAATATACTAATATATCATACATAAAAGGATCTATGTTTTTACATAATAAAGGTTTCCTTTTAATTTCTGAATATATATATGTAACATTTATCAAATATTTTAACCCTAAATTAATACTACGGTAACTAAAGTATCTCACTCATATATATATATTACTCATTAAAAATAACTTTTCATTTATGAGTGAGTTATATATAGTGCTTGAATTGCGATATCCAAGTTGTCTGATCAAAAGCTAAAGTTATAAGGAGCGTCATTCCTCTTAATTTTTATATTTTAATTACTCTTTTGAATTTTATTTTTATTTCATTAGAATATTGTGAGTACTCTTAAAAGAACATCCTAGTCCTCTCTCACCTCTCAATAATGGTAACGCTTATGACCTCTCGAAACTTGTTATCAATAATACAACCGTTTATTTGAGTGAGTTATAATCTTTAAGAGAATTTAGAATGATATACCAAAAGAATGAGGCTAATAGATCTCAATTTGACTCGAATCATAATATCAGATAAGAGAAGCTCTGCTCGTCTCCTCTCATCTATGCAATTATCCACATTATTTATATATTTATTTAGAATGAAGTCTAAACTCTGTAAAAATACTAATCAAACATTTTAGAAGAATGATATCTAAAAATTATAAAATACTATATTTGAGTATAGTTTTTAGTGATTACATCACTGAACCAGTATATCTTTTTATATATCTATGACATTGAATATACGTCTAGTAAATTGTAAATATCTACATAAAAATAAAATATAAAAAATAAAAAAAATAATAAATAAAGTAAATATAAATACAGCAATAAAAGTAATTCCATCTTCACACCTACTAACCACCTTTTTTTTCACTATTTCGACACTCATTTCAACCTTTTGCATGTCAACTTCGACTTACTTCTCTTAAAAGAGCTCCGGGTAGTGCTCCTTTTTAATTTTTGAGTTTCTGGGAGTCAGGTAATATTTTATTACTTCTTGTTATATATTCATATATTTTTTATTTTATATTATATTACATATTCCAAAAAAATATGAAAAATTATATAACATGGATTAAAATTTATAAATTTATCAATTTTTTTTTATTTCATTAATCTTGTATTTTTTAAATAGTGTTTTATTATTTTTTTTGTATTATTTTATTTATAATCTATAGTTATATATATTATATCATTATTCTAATAAATTTATTTATATATCCGATATTATATAGGTAAATTAACTATTTTTAAAAGGGTGAGGTAAAAGATCTATTATTATTTAGCTTAATTATTATTATGTGTTTAATGATATAGGTTTAATATAGAGGCACATTTATTATAAGACTACTATTATTATTATCCAGCAATCTTTTACCTAATTTAAACTTATATTATATTTTGTATGATTGTTCCAGAATAGCTTTTTGTCTATTTCTAAATAATTATAATAATTGTAATAATTATTTTAAATATTCTATATATATAATAGTAGTATTATTCGATAAATATTATAGATTATAACATTGATGATAATTGTTACTATATTGCTATTGACAAATCGCCTCATATTTAGTATGTTATTTATTAATTTAATTTACATATTCAACAATATACGTAAAAATCACGAACCACTCTTAAAAAGTGTGGTCTAGATTAGTAAAACTATGATATATATATATATATTATAATAATATACATAGTTACCTATTATTAATTGTATCTGGTACTTAAATATAAATGACAAATATCCTAACTTAATTATATTTGTATAGTGAACCCTATACTCATCTAGTATAAGTATATAATATATAATTATCTCATATATCTATGACGCTATTCCACATAAGAATTTTTACTAAATATATTCCTCCAGTTTCAAATATATAGAATATAATATCACTACAAAACAGAAGTCTTTATGTTCTCAAGTCCAGACCTCTACTCATGGAAACTATTACCTCTTACTATACCATGGAAGCGGTATTTATGATTTATAATATTTACTATAATATATTATATAAATTAATTTTTATATTATTATATTTATTGAGCCAATACTCCTGTTACCCTTTTTTATTAATTAATTTATATTAATTATATTATTATATATAATTAATTTAATTTAAAATTATTAAATATATTATTTAATTATTATTATATATTATATATAATTTTATTATATAATTATATAATTAATATTATTTTATTATATTATTATTTTATATTTTATTTAATTATTAATTGTATTTAACTAATTATTTTTAATTAAAGTCAATTAATTGTTATTTAACTCAATCAGTAATAGAGTTTATTATTATTATTATATCTTTAATAATTAATATTATTATTATTAATTGTCACAATTTTATATAAATATACATTATCAATGCTTCTATTTCTAATCTATATTAATAATTATTATTATTTTTAGCTATATACCGTGTTACTAAGAGGGCCGTCTCTAGCGCCTCCGACTCGGACGGCGAAAGATCCGCCATCCGAAATTAGCGTAAAGCGCGTTCTTCGAAAACATCTCGGAGGTTAACATTGTTAATATATTTTTGATGGATGTTTTCTACATTTGATTTTGGTAAAATGCAGTTACGAAATATAATTTTATTAATTTAGCAAACATCTTTTTTATCTATTAAGTGTTGAGTCACGCTAATAATGGGTATATAGAATTGTTCTTTCCTTATAAATATGTTACGATATATTTGTGTGTAATAGCTCACCTTTTACACTCATGTTTGATATTTATTTCTGTTGCCCAAACAAGCGATATTATCTGGATTTATCTCATTTCTTATATGATATATATATATAATATTATAGTATATTTTTATATCTTTACTACTAATTTTTAAATTATATTTATGTCCTCACTCACAATATGAATTCATTTCTGTGCCAAAATATATTAGTATTGACATGGATAAAGATTTGACTAATAATTAGTTCACAATACAGGTGTAAATATCGATTCCGGCTCCAGCTCCGGCTCTGCTCCGGATCTCAAAAAGCTTTCCTATGAGTAATTTTGAAAGGATCAAATATTTACATCAAATCACTACGTAACGATTATAAAACCTTACGTTCTCAGTATTTATGTTATATTGAAACTACAGGTTTGGAGCAAGCAACTACTGTGAGAATAAAGTGTAAGTATGACTATATATATTACCTCAGCGACGCTTATTATATATAGTATGTAAAATATATATTAATTATCATAGAAAGTTACTCATATTCACCCAATGCGTTGCCTCCTAGTGTAATTAATTTACATTTTCCAAAATCAAAGATAATTAATATTTCATATCTTTCTTTTTTTCTTCATGACGAACTTTCATATTATGTGAGTAAATACAATATGAGTTTAGGAGCTTTGTACCGTAATTTCAGGTAACTCACCATAAAGTATTAATACACGTTATGTTTAAATACAGTAACGAAAATACGGCTGGTAGTAGATCGTTACTGTCTTCCGCCTTGCTATCTATTACCTACATATAACTGAGTGTTGGTGGCTCCTTGTAAGGTTTCGCTATACTATATACTAGTTAGGGGTAATGCTATAATTAAACATACGTAAAGACAAGGTCACTCTTTTCTTATCTAGAACTTATCCCTGACAGTATAAGTGTGTAATTTCATGTCAATATTGGTAGAGTTAAACTTTCACTTTGCTGTATGATTGTTCAGCTAAAACTGATAAATATATTGTTATAAAAGCAAATAATACTCACCTCGCCTTTTCACCAGCAATAATTATATCACACATCATTGCTAATTCACAGCCTCCACCTAAAGCAAAGCCATTGACTGCGGCTATAACAGGCTTTGTAATGGCAGTGATGGCATTCCATTCACTTAACATACCAGTAGAATAAACTTCCGAAAACCCAGCTCTTGAAGCAAGCTGTTTAATCTGCTCCTATTTTAATATATATATATATATATATATATATATATATATATATATATATATATATATATATAATATATATATATATATATATATATATATATATATATATATATATATATATATATATATATATATATATATATAGTGGAGTGAGACAGGGTTGTGTTATGTCTCCTTGGTTATTCAATTTGTATATGGATGGGGTTATGAAAGAATTCGAGGTGGGGATGGCAGGAAATGGTGTTAGAATGATGGAGAATGGAGATGAGTGGAGGGTGCCCTACCTATTATATGCGGATGATTTGGTTTTGTGTGGCGAATCTGAAGAGAGTTTGAGAGGATTGGTAGAGAGATTTGGCAGGGTATGTAAAAGGAGGGGTTTGAAAGTAAACGTAGATAAGAGTAAGGTTATGGTTGTGAGTGAGGACAGTCCTCAGTGTGAAGTTATGTTAGATGGTGAGCAGCGGGAACAAGTGTCTGAGTTTAAATATTTAGGGTATGTGTTGGATGAGAAGGGAACGGATGATGCAGAGTGTAATAGGAAAGTTGTGAATGGCAGGAAGGTGGCTGGTGCAATTAAATCGTTGGTGAATGTAAAGGGAATAAGTCTTGAGTGCGCTTAGAGTCTTACATGAGGGTATGTTGTTACCTGTGTTATTGTATGGTAGTGAGACTATGGTCTGGAATAAGAAGTATAGATCTAAAGTTCAGATGGACAATCTTAGGGGCATGCTAGGTGTGAGAAGAATTAATAAAATGAGGAATGAACGTATTAGAGAGATGTGTAGTGTGGAGAAAGGGGTAAATGAGAGAATAAATGTGAAAAGCATGTTGAGATGGTTTGGTCATGTGGAAAGGATGAATGATAGTCGGTCTTTAAGCTAATGTATAGTGGCGAGTGTGTGGATTAGGTTAGTGAATGAATGTCTGAAGGAGAGAAATGTGAGTTTGGCCGAGGCGAGAATAAAGGTATAACAGGAGTGAGAATGGCGGGGATTGTGAGGGGTATGGTTGGGTCCACCTGGCCAAGGGATGAACCCTTACACTGGCGATCTACGATAGTGAGGGTCCATTGCTGTCCCATGAAGCTTTAGGTGGATTTTCTGACTGCGATGAGTTCCCCGCTAATTAATGGTACTGAGGGGGCAGCAAGGCTGGGCTTTCTTTCGACTTATGTCATGCTCTTCTACTGCTTTTCTTTCCGATGCTGTCACGCACCTTACCCCATTCTTGGGAAAATAAAGGAAGTTAAAGAAAGAAAGAAAGAAATATATAACAGTTATATATATATATATATATATATATATATATATATATATATATATATATATATATATATATATATATATATATTATAAATAGGAAGGGTATTACATATATATATATACATAGGTATATACATATAGGCATATATATATAGGCATATATATATATATATATTAATTTCTGCTTAAAGAGGTAGATATAAATATATATATTATATATATATATATATATATATATATATATATATATATATATATATATATATATATGTGTGTGTGTGTGTGTGTGTGTGAATGGGTGAGGAAAAACAGTAGGAAATACATTAAGATAAAGAAATATAGAACATGTTAAGGATGGATGATAGACGGTTGGTTAAATGGATGTATAGAAGGAGTGTGCTGGAATTGACAGGCTGGGAGACTTAAGAAAAAGGCATTGAGTCATTAAAAAGGTCTGGTAATAGTTCGAAAAAGGATGTAATCCTAATGATATCGATATTTTAGAAAAGATAATCGATTTTGTATAATATTCCCATCAAACAAGGCTGCCATGTCTTGTGTAATAAAGAATGTGTTTTAATTCATGCAATCAATATTAAAAAAAAACATTTGCACAAATATAAAAAAATAATTTAAAAAAAATATATATATATATATATATATATATATATATATATATATATATATATATATATATATATATATATATATATATATATATATATATATATATATATTTTTTTTTTTTTTTTTATATATATATATTTTTTTAGTATTTTTTTTTTTTTAACTAAACGAATACACCAGGTAAATGCACAGCAAGTTGGCGTATGCGCGGCAGACCACTCACTAAATGCACGCGCGCGAGCATTGCATATAAAATCACGGCACCGCCTGCGTGCAGCCATGCATGTATGCCAACCTGCCGTGCATTTAGGTACTTGCTTAGTTAAAAATAAAAAATTAGAATATCTATGGGTATATAGCTATCAAATTTATTTACAAAAAAAAAAATTTCTTCAAATTTAGGCAACTAATTTTTTTTCTTTTTTGCAAATTTATGTTAACAATTTTTGCGAAAAATTTACCTTTTCCATCCAAATATATTTATTTTACTATCTTACTTTTAATTATAAAAATATATTTTATTTTTTAAAACTATTTTATGTAAATGTAGCCAAAGCCAAAGTTTTTCTTACATTTTTGAAACAAAAAATATTTATATATATGGGTAACAAAGATATTTGAAAAATTACGATTATCAGAAAAAATAATCAATATCTGATTAGGATTACCCCTTTCCAAACTATTACCAAATGCCTGAAGGAAAGGGATGTGAATTTAGCAGAGGAGAGGAGAATATAGGATAAATGGTGGGGTTTTATGAAGGGGCATGATTGTGGACTTGGCTCAAGGGGATGAACCCTTACATTAATGAAATACCACATGGGGTCTATCGAAGCGTTGTGAATCTATTGGGTGGATTTTAGCTGCTACAGGCATGCACTTAAGGGTATGAGGGGTTTTCCTTTCGACTTAAGTCATGTTCTACCGAACTATTGCTTCCAGCGTATATTGAATCTGTGAGGACCCATGAGGAGGATAAAGAAATTATTATTATTTTTTATTATTACTTATTTGTGCAACAAACTGAGACAAGTAATGAGAATAAAAAAAAATCATTAATATTCTTTACGGTGGCAACTAAATTGAGAAAATTTATATAGAAATCAATAATGGATTGCCTATTATGTACTTTCTCATATACATTAACTTTAAGCTGTAGCACTTTGCAGTTTTCTTTTACTGAACTATTGGGAATATTTCAAGGTGAAATAAAAAGGAACAGGGATAAACCCATTTTAAGAAGTTTTGAGGAATAGATCTGGGTAGGTAAAACTGAAATAAATTTAAATAAAAATTAATAAAATGGTTATAAAACAAATTTCATATTCAGCAAATCTAAAATGCTTTTCATGATAATTCCCAGAAAATGGATTTAAAAAGTAAGATAAAAAAATTTAACAAACCTGCTGCAAAGGCCTTTTCACCCCCAGTAAGAACAATGGCTCCAATGGTAGGATCTTGATCAAAACTTACTAAGGCCTCTGAAATCTCTCTTACAACATCATTATTAAGAGCATTGAGAACTTTTGGACGATCTATTATCACAATGCCAACTTTATTTCCTTCTCCTGCGTTCAGTTTTGACAAACTCATATGAAGATGCTTGAAAGAGAAACAAATTGCATGAGACAAAGCATATGATTAAGTACAAGTCTTACCATATATTTACAACCTTAGTAAGTCTCGACAGGCCCATGTGGCTTCTAACTGTCTCTATAATCTTAATGTCTTAATGTCTTTACAATCTTAGTAAAGCAGTTGCTTAAGACAAACATATTAAAACAAAAAAAAAGAAAGAAAAGGAATGTCAAATGAAAATCCAACACCCTTAAATTATTAGCATATAAACTAAACTTACATATTTTGAGTTGTAATTTTTATTTATACCTTTCAACTAAATTATGCCCATGACAACAAATCATTCAACAATCTGTCCATGTTACAAAAGAATTACTTGACACAATAAATACCTCAACTTCAA
This sequence comes from Trachelipus rathkii, assembly GCA_015478945.1. NCBI lineage: Eukaryota > Metazoa > Arthropoda > Malacostraca > Isopoda > Trachelipodidae > Trachelipus > Trachelipus rathkii. The sequence continues at coordinate 33,971 of JABUQX010019454.1, read as the reverse complement.
TTACTAGTTATGTACATAATTTAAATATATTTTTTTTAAATAGTGAAAATAAATTGTCTATCTGCTAATTATTGTTTCTCTTTACAATAAATAATAAATGAGGTTACAAAAACTTTTCAAATTCTTCACTGTAACTTTAAATATTTTAAAAATGAAATTTTACCTTCTTAAGAGATTTTCATAATAGGCTTAATCTTTCTATTAATATCTATTTGTTCATAGTTCTGAATCAACATAAAAACTGTGAATAATTATTTCTGGAACAAGTATAAATACTGTATATAAATGAATTAAAGTGCTCACAAATGTATAAAGTATTTTTAATAAATTTATATATAACCATTTTTTTGGGGGGGAGGGGGAAATATTATTGACAAATAATATAAACTTTCTTTAGTTATGATTACTGAAAAACCCCTTGCCAAACCTCCAGCAGATTAATAATGTAAACTATGAAAGAAATCTGGTAGATAAAGAATTTTCAAGAATTTAATTAAAAGACAAAATTACATGACTATCTTTTATAATATATATATATATAAAACATATATATATATATATATAGGTATATATATATATAATATTATAAAATATATAATAATATATATATATAAATATATATATATTATATACTGTATATATATATATTATGTATATATATATGATATATATATATTATATATATATATATAGTATATATATATTATATTATAATGATATACAAAATATTCATATCATTTTAGCTCTAACTAATATACAAATATATACATGTCTATCTTATTATAATATTATATATATATATATATATAGGGTATAATATTCTATTACTTAAAATGTAAAAAAATACCTGAAGCTAAATTGCGCCTGAAAATATTACTTCAAAGGGCCGTCTCTGTTTTTCACAATAATCCAAGTATTAATACTCAAGCAGGTTGAATAAGGTATGAAAAATTCATACCTGCCAATATCTTTACTCAACAATATAGCTTTCTACTTCTGGTTTGCGGTTATTATTATTTATGCAATTTCAAGTAGGCGGAAAGTTTTTGATATACCTGCCACAATAATTAAACTTCTGAAAAAAAAATTATCATCAATTTAAAATGAAAACTTGATTAGGTGACGCATCAATACAAACTAAGTTTAACGGAGAACTGAATGAAATAAACACAATGATATATATAGATATATATATATAACATATGGAATGCTCTCTTGGAATCTCACAGAGACATAGATCATGATTAGGACATTAGGAACATTAGGAATATAGAGACAGTAAAAGCCACATGGGCCTATACCAGACTGCCCCCAGTCAACCTACCCAAACATGCCTCATGGAAATCACAAGCCCCCTAGGGCTTTGTCATTTTGTATGTACACTACAACTCACCCAATTGGCTTAGTCAAAACTAATCATATATAAATATGATACCCAAACCATCCACATGAATTAATAACTAAGTTATGGTCACACTGTCACTACTAACTGCTATAACTAAAAACCCGCCAATTTGGCTTTCGTCAATATATTATATGAAATACCCAACCCATCCATAAACGAATCTAACCGATATATATATATAGTTGCAATCGACCGCTCACACTCCACCCCCACCCTCCTTCTGGCAGACTTATCCTCAATTTACACAACCTATTACTGATGCATGCTTTCTATATTCAAGATGGCATGCTTTCTTCTTAAATTTTAATATATATATACCCCCTGGTCACCTGTCCATGTTTTATACTATGATAAATTTATTGGTCTCTATGTTATCCAATAGATGTAAATATTTGTAGACTTGTATCATGTCCCATCTGAAATCGCCTTTCTCTACCAGAAACATTCCTAACTCCTTCATCCTCTTCCTCATAGCTCTTACCCTCGAAACCCAGAAATCATCCTGTGTGCTCTAAACATTGCACCCTCTTAGCATATCTAAGTCTTTCTTTAATAAAGGGCCCAACTTGTGCACCAATAACTCACTAATTACCTGGCTAACAATAGCTATTATACGCTATACTTATTACTCCTCTTGCTCTTGTAAACAACATTGGCGATTTAATTATGCCCAGCAATCTTATTAGCTTACTATTCTAGCTTCCAAACTTGAATTAGCATACTTTCACTTACTGCTTATAATCACACCTAAATCTTTTTTTTCCTTGGTCCACAGACTCAAGCCACTCCCCATTCATATCGTCGTTAAACTTTTATTTGAGTAACGCTAGGTGAAGAACTTAACACTTATTTAACTATTAACAATTCATTTTGCCAACTTATCTGGCCCACCCAAGAAGGTTTATCACAGATCATTTTGAATCTTTATGCTCCTTCACTATTCCTAACTTGAGGGTAGGCATTTGGTATCATCTGCAACTTAGAAACCTTGCATTTAAAGTCCCTGGTCTAAACATTTATATATAATACGATAGATGGCCTCGCAGCACTGACCTGTGGGACACACTCTCACTATTTCCCATAAGATAGAAAATTTATTCCCATTTAGATAGATATAGTTTTTCTATTTCGCAACACTCTTTAAATAATAGACACTGCCACCTATACCAAAATCTGCAATAACCTTTTTCATCCAGCCTTATAGTGGGCGAACCTTATCAAAAGCTTTACTAAAGTCTAAATATACAATATTAACTGGGATATATAGATATGCAGTCAGTAATGTATTAATAAATTCTAAAAGGTTTGTCTGACATACCTACCCTTTCTGAAACCAGCTGGGAGTCATACAAAACCTTGTTATCTTCTAAATATTACTTTACTATATGACTTTTCAGTAACATATTATAGAACTTTACAACAGAGATGTTAAGCTAACCGGCCTATAATTTCCCAAATTCTCCTTACTCTTCTTTATAAATAGGCACAAAATATGCTGTTTTCCAGTCATCTGGTACCTCACCAAATGTTATAGAATCGTTAATTAAATCAAATACAGTGATATATGATAGATATAAACATACCTCCTTTCAGAATATACCATATATACATCAGGGCCTGCAGCTTTATTGGATCAGCTGATCCTAATAAATGTTTAATAATATATATATATAATTCAAATTCTGTAAGTCTATTGTTACATGCATACAAGAACTATATTAGTATTTATAGATTTATATATTTATATAGATAACTGAAGCAAATAAGCATTGAAAATGTTGACCGAAAAACTCCTTATCTGAACTCACTAAATTTATCATCAATTTTAATTGGACAATTGTCCTATGCTTACTTTTAAATTTATAAAAGCTAAAAAATATTCTTGAGATTATTATTATTATTAGATATATATATATAGCTCTCTCTTTGCCTTTCTTATTGACTGGTATAAGTTCATTTTCTTTTCCTATATATTTTCTAAATCATCTTCCCTATTACTACCCTTGAAATATTTTAAAACATTACAATTTTCATTAATTTTCTCTCTTTATCTCTCTATTCACCAAACAGGTTTTCTCTTATAAGCCTAATGGGTTTATCTTTAAAAATACTGACTGAATAAATATACATATAAATTTGGCTTTTTATCTATAAACTTGATAAAAAAACAGTTTTGGTCTTTAAAACTCTTTATCCCAGTCAGTTATACCTCTTCATTGCTGCTAATGTTATGCAGAATCAGCCATTATCGGAAATCTACATGATCTTTTTCCTTATTAACTTGCAATTTGGGCCCAGATTAGACATTCAAGTCAAATCTAAATTATATTATGGTCAAAGTCTAAATTCTCCTCACTCTAACTCATAATAACTTTCATATCATTAGTTAATATTTAAAATTTCATTAGTATCTTGTGGGTTCTTGAACCATCTGGGTCAAAAAGTTATCTAGTATACAATTTATGAATGCAGAACTACTATGGTCCATATTGACAAGGAATCCCAATGAATGCCAGGAAAATTAAAATCTATTATGACTATACCTTTTTCATAATTTAATACCATGGATTTCTTTTCATAAAAACAATTTCAGCATCTAATTCTGGACTCTGGCCAGGAGGTCTCTATCAAATGCCCCTATTCTATACATGATTTATTGTATATTAAGGATATCTACCCTCACTGATTCAATATCATGATTAATTTTAAAGTCAGTCATTAGTACAGATTGAATATTGCTTTTAATATAAAGCGCCACACCACCACCCTTCTTTCCTCTACGCTGGCATAAATAAAGTGAAATATCCCCTCTATTCATATTCCTGAAAGGAGTCTCCATATAATTCTTCATTTACCCATGCCCTCAGTTCTGCAAATAATGTCAAAGATTTCTCATTTATGGTATAACTAATCAGCTCATCTTTTTTATTTCTAAGGCCATGAGCATTTGTGTAAAAACATTTGATACTCGAAATGCTGTTATTTTTATTGCTATCAACATTATTTGAACCTGTATCAACACTAGTTTTATTTGTTCTCACCACTATTACAGTTACCATCGCTATTATTTGTATCCAGATTTAACCCATCACCCCCAACTTTACCTAGTTTTTTGCTAAACAAGTTTCCAAACTGGTACTGAAAAGCTCAACCACCTTTACGACTCAAGTGAACCCCATCTGCTGCAAAAAGATCTTTATCCCGAAATTTCTTTCCACAAATCCAAAAACCTAATATTTTCTGAAAAACATAATTTCTAAAACCCTTTCATTCTACACTAAAGCCCATACTCCCCCATTCCTGACCTGCATCTAACCTAGGTAAATCCCAGAAATCAATCGGCACTCTTCTTCCACTAAGCTTTCATCTTCTTGAATCAATCTCCTATAAATCTGGATATAATTCTTCTGACTTCTTGCCCTATATCATTTGTAACCAAATGCACAATCACCTCTGAATAACATTTGAATCAAACTCTCTATCTATCCTATCCACGATATCACTCACTCTGGCACTGAAAACATACTCTCAATCGTTTTTTTTATTCTTAGTTTTGAAGTCCTATCTAGGTATCGTATTATAGAGTCTCCAATTAATTTATCAGTCTTCCCTTCAGAAACCTCATTAACATTGGCACTCTCTGATCCCTCCCCATCTTGGAAGACAGTCGAACCTGTTACTGCAGGTCAAAGGCTGACTGAACATTTCGAGATCCATCTTTAAATCAATTATTTCTTTTCTACAACTCTTATTTCATCTGCCGACCTTTATACTACTTTATCCTTTTTCCTCTCATCTTCCTGCCTAGGTGAAAAGCCTAGGTGAATAACTATTCCTGTCTACCCCTATTTCCCGCTCCCTCCTCGCGTCGACAGCCTTACTACTTTTTTTCCTAACACTTCTCCTTCCTTTTTCTCTCAACTTCAAATATCTTTTTCTTCTTCAAATCCATTCACATTTTCACTCAGTTTTGCAATCTCCTTCCTTATACTAACACATTCTCTGGATTCAAATCAATTAGCAGGGCATCTATTCACTATTATTCCGGCTCCTTACAGTCCCCACAGTATCACACAGAGCATACATTACTTTTAAATTATTATGTAGCTTACTTAACTGTACTATTTATTTTACACTACAGTTTAAATATCACTTAATAGCCTAAAAGATATAACTATCTCTCCTTAAATAGTGTGTTAATAAATTAATACTATTTATTTATGCTTAGCTATGGCCAGGGATATATAAAAGTTATAAGGTAGGCTTATACTGTAGTCTGTGACTGGAAAACCTAATTTATTAAATTATACTAAATTAAAGTAACAATTAATAAAGACTGTATTTAAATACGCAGAAAGTTCTTTTAAGTAATCCAAATAAACCCAGACACAGAAAACAGTAAAACTCTTACCTATGTTAGCCTAGGGTTAGGCTACTTTCTAAATTATCAAAAATTAATATAACAATTGTTAATGACTGTAGTTATATACACAGCAGTAGTGTAATTAGAAACACAAAAAAAAAAAACCAAATAGCTATATTCTGTAAATTCCATAATAAACAAAATAATAATGAAAACATTTTTTTACAATCGTAATGTTTTATCCTGCTATGCATCCCAAAAGTAAGCATGGATAGTTTTTCATATTCCATAATGTCATTTGTGCTTACAAATGATAAGAAATCCTTAAATTTGCATTTCATAAATTTGTCAAATTTATCACAAAATTATATGAAATGGTTACCAAATGTAAAGAATTTCCTTAATTCTGTAAAGTTGCTATTTCCTGTGCTTATCTAATTTAAGATGTGTTTACAAAAAATTAGAGATGGGACTAGGGATGTACCGGAACCTCGATTTTTTAAAAGTTCCGGTTCCGGTCGGGTATTTACTGGAACTTTCCACTTTTTCAAATGTCTTTCTTAAAAAAAAACGAAAATTGAGATTTGATCAAACTCAACTAAATAAGTTTGCTTTCACTAATTATAGTAATTAATAGACTAATAGTACACAGTTTCTTAAAGTTAACACAGAAAGGTTTATCACAATTCACAAATATGTTCTTTTCCTTCCCAAAGTTAAAATACAAGTTTTTATCAGAGTTTTTTTTTTAAGCAGAGAGAGAGAGAGAGAGAGAGAGAGAGAGAGAGAGAGAGAGAGAGAGAGAGAGAGAGAGAGAGAGAAGAGGGAGAGAGAAAGGGAGAGGAGAGGAGAGAGAAGAGAGAGAGAGAGAGAGAGAGAGAGAGAGAGAGAGAGAGAGAGAGAGAGAGAGAGAGAGAGAGAAGAGAAGAATGGGAGAGAGCGAGAGAGAAGAATATACAGAGGAGAGAGAGAGAGAAGAGAGAGAGAGAGAGAGAAAGAGAGAGAGGAGAGAGAGAGAGAGAGAGAGAGAGAAGAGAGAGGGAGAGAGAGAGAGAGAGGAGGGAGAGAGAGAAGGAAGAGAGGAGAGAGAGCGAGAAGAGAGAGAGAGGAGAGAGAGAGAGAGAGAGAGAGAGAGAGAGGGAAGGAAGAGAGAGAGAGAGAGAGAGAGAGAGAGAGAGGAGAGAGTGAGAGAGAGAGAGAAGAGAGAGAGAGAGGAGAGAGAGAGAGAGGAGAGAGATAGAGAGAGAGAGGAAAGAGAGAGAAGAGAGAGAGGAGAGAGAAGAGAGAGAGAGAGAGAGAAAAAGAGGGAGAAAAAAAGGGAGAGAGAGAGAGGGGAGAGAGAGAGAGAGAGAGAGAGAGAGAGAGAGAGAGAGAGAGAGAGAGAGAGAGAGAGAGAGAGAGAGAGAGAGAGAGAGAGAGAGAGAGAGAGAAAAAGAGAGAGAGAGAGAAACAAGAGAGAGAGAGAGAGAGAGAGAGAGAGAGGAGAGAGAGAGAGACCGCGCTCCCAAAGATGGGGAGAGGAGAGAGAGGAGAGAGGGAGAGAGAGAGAGAGAGAGAGCATACCATTAGAGGGTTTGAAGGTGAAGGTTGCAATAATAAAGAAGAAAATCTATATGGTATATACTTTTCGAAGAAACTTTATTTAAAATTTTGGGGTTTAATTGTAGAATTTTGTTAATCTTCGTATATTTTTTCTTGCCTTTTTTGATCGGAAATATTTAATATTTTTTAATTTTTCCTTTAGGGGGCTGAGCCGACGGGGGACAGAGGGGGAATGAAGTTCCCTTGCATACCACCGGGAGGTGGAGACCCCACTCTGCCATCTTTTGCGATTTACCCTTTAGTAAAAAAAAGAATAATTTTTGTATGACATATTTTGATTACCAGAATACGTTTTAACTAAAGGTACCATACGGGGAATCACAAAGATGGCAGGAGTTGGGGTTTTCCTCCTTTGGCCTCCGGTGGACGATTTCTGTATTGTAGACAACACGTTAAATACTTTTTGGAGCCGTTATTGTAAATTGTTTTAGATTATTTAAAAATATGAAAATCTTATTTTAAGACTTTTCTATTTCTTTTAATTACACTTTCTGAAGAAAAATATTCAGTGATTACATAAATGTCATGTTTTTTAGGGTAGCATTTGTAGTTCTCTAAAACTCTCCTAGGATTGGAGGACCAAAATATGACTATAAAGATTGATGAAACTTATTTGTCAAAACGTAAATATAATAAAGGGAGGGTATTCAATGAACGGTTTTTATTTGGGGGTATTTGTAGGGAGACCCAAGAGCTTTTTTTGTGTCCTGTACCAAATAGAAAAGAAGATAACTTTATTGGACTGCATTAAAAAATATATAAGTCCAGGATTCACTATTATTAGTGATTGTTGGGCTTCCTACAAAAATATCGCAAACCTGCCTGAATATTCTTTCAAACATTTCACTGTCAACCACAGTAAAAACTTTGTGGATCCTGATATTGGAGCTTATGCCTAAAATATAGAAGCAGTCTGGATCGTTTTGAAGTATAAAAATAAGAAACGAAAAAGTACTGTAAAGAAGTTGATAAATTCATATCTATGTGAATTCATGTGGCGAAAAAGAAATATGGGGAAGAAATTATTCATAACATGATTTAAAGGATATTGCTAATTTTTAAAATTCTTATATATATATATATATATATATATATATATATATATATATATATATATATATATATATATATATATATATATATATATATATATATATATATATATATATTATATATATATAATATAAAGTTAAATAATTTCAACTTTTTTGACTTCACTGCTTTTTGACATTCTAAACTTATTTTTTGACATATTAAAAGTGTTAATTTTTCCTCAAAATGAATTTAATTTTACCCTTATTTTTTTAGTTTTCATTTTGGAACAGAAATTTGTGACTTCAAACAAACTTGAACCATTAAGGGCTATCTCACCTAAAAATAAAAATTGTGAAAGGGGTGAAGCCCCTCTGCGCTACTATTGCCATTATTTTTTTAGAGTAGCTATATCCTGTGATTTAAAAAAAAAAAAAATATTACAAGAAAATTCTATGAGAATTTTAACAAATTTGAGAGGCTGTAACTTTTTTCCCTAACGAGACCGACACGTTTGTTTTTTTTTATTTCATTATTATTTTTTTTGAGTATATCCTGTGATTTTTTATAAAAATCGGGGAAGCCCCACTGTGCTACTAAATATGAAATGATAATTCTAATAAACACTTTAATTATTTGAGGTAGCATAATATATTTAATACTAGGCAATATTTTAACATGCCATTAAAATAATATTAGTGGCACGGTTTACATCTATGCTAGCGGTTTCAGAACTGCCAAGTGCCAACGTCAGTCATTATTATTATAAATATTATTTTAAATTTCACTATGACAATGCAATAAATTTGAATTCTAAAATTTGGATGCATTGTTTTAAGATTTATTTGCCTTATCAATAATAGCACCTTTACTTATTTAAAGCTGGTAGTGTGGTTAGCAAGTAACGCAAACGTCTAGGTTCTCCTTTTTGGTATAACTAATCAATTAATCTCATTTATTTCTAAGGCTCTTAGCATTTGTGTAGAAGCATTAGATATTCAACATACTCTTACTTATATTAGTATCATCTTTATTTAAGCCTATAGCAACCTTAGTTTTATTAATCCCAACGTTATACGTTACAGTCAAAATTTATACGCATTTCTATAACTATCTTAACCAAGTTTTCCAACAGGCCAATCTCGAAACTGGCACTAAAGTTTAGGGATTCCCGATATCTAAAACATTCGATATTATCGACATATCGATATTTTAAGGGCGTTTTCGATTTTGCACTTTTGCTAACGAAATTTAGGAAATGCTAAAAAGTAGTTCGTTTATGTCAATTTTAGCACAAATTTAGTAAAATGCTAACGAAACGTTAGTAATTTTCCTAAATTCTGTTAGGTTGCTCTTTCCCGTGCTTACCGAAAATTTTTAGGAAAATGCTAACGAAAAAATGTAAACAAAAGATTGCGGCGTTGTAGTTCGTTGATTTGATGAATGTTTCATTCCATGAAATTAGCTTAAATCTAATTTCTTCCAAATCGATAAACTCCATCACAATAGTTTGATCAATTATTTGTAATAAAAACCATTTGTTATTTTTTTTTATTTTTGGTTTATTCCAAAACCAACGTGCTCCATTAGAACAGCTGAACAAAATTTTTGTAAACATCGTCATTATGCCCGAATTCGTGCCAAAACTGGATTAGCATTTCTTATCCAACATCAGCAATCAAATCTACAAAACGAAAACGGCTTAGTAAAAGCTAAAGTTGCGTTCGTTTATGTCAATTTTAGCGCAAATTTAGTAAATGCCTAACAAAGTTAAGGAATTTCCTAAATTTCTGTAAAGTTTTGCTCTTTCCCGTGCTTACCGAATTTTAGGAAAAATGCTAAGAAAAATGTAAACAAATAAGATTGTGACGTAGTAGTTCGTTGATTTGATGAATGTTTCCTTCATGAAATTAGCTTTTAAATCTAATTTTCTTCCAAATCACTAAACTCCATCCATCACAATAGTTGAACAATTATTTGTAATAAAAACCATCTTGTTATTTTTTTTTATTTTTTGTTTATTCCAAAACACTTGCTCCATTAGAACAGCTGATCAAATTTTTGTAAACCATCGGTCGATTATGCCCGAAAATTCGTGCCTAAAACTGGATTGCATTTCTTATCGAGCGTTAGCCACAAAATGCAAAAACGCCGTTTTCGTTTTACATTTGTGCTAACGCTGGATAAGAAATGCTAAATCCAGTTTTAGCACGAATTTGGGCATAATCGACCGATTGTTTACCAAAATTTTGATTCAGCTGTTTTAATGGAGCACGTGGTTTTGGAATAAAAATAATAACAAATGGGTTTTTCTTGCAATAATTGATCAACTATGTGGATGGAGTTGTATCGATTTTGCTAGAAATTAGATTTAAAGCTAATTTTCAATGAATGAAACATTCATCAATCAATTCCTACTAGGCCGCAATCTTATTTGTTTAATTTTTTTTCGTTAGCATTTTCCTAAAATTTTCGGTAAAGCACGGGAAAGACAACCTAAAGAATTTAGGAAATTACTACGTTTCGTTAGCATTTTACTAAATTTGTGCTAAAATTGACATAAGAACTACTTTTTAGCATTTTCACTAAATTTCGTTGCAAAAATGCAAATCGAAACGCCTTTTAAGAGAAAATATCGATATCGATATATCCCTAAGAAAATATGGAGCCAAAAATATCGATATCTCAATATATCGATAATTTTTGGGCTTTCCTAGCAGTGAGCATTCCATACATTTGAGATGAGAAGCGGGTGGTAAAAGTTCAAGCACAGTTTTCATTAAATTTTAGTTTACATTGAGCTGTTATACTATAATCAGTTTTGTACTTTATATATATAATTAATAATTTTTTGTTTTCAGAGTTTAATTATGGCAATATATCAAGAAACTTCTCCTACGGAATAACTAAGTAAAATAAAACCATATCAGACCAGCAAGTTTATATTTTTAGTAAAATATAAACACAAGGTTTAATTTTCATCACTCTTATTCCAACCTGCCTGAGTGTTATAACTTTGGCTATTGTGATAACTATAGACATCCTTTGGGAAGTAATGTCTTCAGACACCGAGTTTAGCTACCAGGTATTCATGGGTTTATTTAAATTTTATGTAAAGTTTCTCATAAATATCTTATAATATATATATATATATTATAATACTATATATATATATATATATAATATTATATATATATATATATATATATAAATTTATTATATATTATATAATATAATATATAATTAATTTTAATTGTTTTTTTTATTTAAAGTTAATTTTTTTAAATCTTTCCTAGGATTGCGCTAATCCAAACAATTACCAACATTGGTGATTCTCGCCTCAGCTTTTTTATTTCAGTTTTGGAGTTATTATTTATCAATTAAGCTTTTTGTGAAAAAAAAAAACAAAAAACAAACTAATTGTTTTTCAAGCTAGAATTTTCTATTAATGTACTCTACAATCTCAAAATGTACTTTTTATGAACCTCTCCACCCCCCCAAAAAAAATGAAAAGCAATTAATTGATAATGTTATTAAATTAATGGGTAAAATGAAATTCAGTGCACAATTATTTGTGTATAACAGGGCTCTATAAAGTAGTGTTTGTTATTGATATAAAAGGTTTATAGTATTATAGATCGTATTAAAACAACAAGGAGAAAACATGTATTTCTGATTTTTAAACCTTAAAGATAGATTATTTGAGCTCTCCTTTCGAACGTCCACTTTAGAATTGGTGATATTTTATTCCTTTTTAATGTCTATATCAACAGTATTTGGCTCTTTAAAGAAAAAGATATTGCTAAATTAAGGGGTATCAAACATATGGTTATGAAATTCATAAAATACTAATAGATAAAATAATATTAATTGATATAATATTACTTATATATATATATATATATATATATACTATATATATAATATAATATATATATATATATATATATTAGTATATATATATATAATATATATATATACCGTATTATATATATATATATATATATATATATATTATATATATATTTATATATATATATTTATATTTATTATATATATATATATTATATATATATAACATAGACATATTATATATAATATATATATATTAAAATATAATATATATAGACAATAAGAAAACCTGGCAAGTCATTAAAAAATTAAACAACTCCCAAAACACCCCACAATCCCACGAATCCCCATCTTTTACCTAACAACTCCCCTCCCCTTCCTCCAAAAAACAAATCAGACAGTTCTGCGCTAACCTATGCAACATCTCGGAAACAACCCATCCCCGATAACAGGAATAAAAAACAACTCACAGAAAACTCCAATTAGACCACACCCTCCTACCCCCCATTCACAACCAACATAAGAAAATAGAAGCCATTACAACAAGAGGAGGATATAATATCTGTTAAAAACTCAATATCCAACCTACACTTAAAACACCTTGAAGAAAAAACAATTCTCCTAATCACAGAAATCTTTAATAAATCATGGCAGCTCAACTACATACCCCAATCTGGAAGCAAGCATTCATAATTCAAAACCAACAAAAAAGACCCCTAACTCCCCCTCCTCCTACCGCTCACTCTCTCTGCTTTGCTCCTATTAGTAAACTGCTTAGAGAAATTAAATTCTAAACAAATTTCGCCAACCCGCCTTACTCTCCCAGATTCCAACACGGATTCAAAAGCAAACTCTACAACTGCCCTCACCTCCCCCACACAACACATCATTAATGGTTTCAACCAATCCCTTTCCCACAGATCAATACTCACTCAATAGACATAAATAAGCATTGTACCGTCCCACACACATCCTTATTCAAAAATCCTCCACTCCCCTTAAAAAATAATGACAAAAATGGCTCTCCCATTTCCTCACCAACCGTATTCGCTTAAGGTCTTATACAAAACAAACTCTCCATCGATCAATTACAAATGGCGCCCACAGGGCGGCCATTCTCCTTCCTTTCTTTGTTTAACTTTATCAACAGCAGATTTACCTACCGACCAACCCACCATCCACAAAACTTATAACTTACGCAGACGACATCAGTCTAATTTCCCAACAGACGTAAACACTGCCACACAACATACCCAAGAATATTTACATCTATTAGAAAATTGGTTAAGCTCCAACAGAATGACAGCATCCCCTTTTAAATCCTCCATCACCCTTTTCACTGACCGTCACCAATCCCCCCTCCATCCTATAATCACCCTGAACAACACCCCCCTTCCATTTAACAAAACCCCAAAAATACTAGGGCTTATTTATGACACACACATGACGTTTTCCCCCCACAGTCGACCAAATCACTTCCTCAACCCAACGAAACTAAACACCCTCCGAACCCCGAACCCTTTCTCAACACAATTCAGCGACAGGAAACAATCACTCACCACAACTTATAAACAACTCCTCAGAACACATATAAACTATGCCTCACCAGCATGGTTCCCAGCAATCTCAAAATCGACACAAATAAATTAAAAATTTCTCAAAATCAGCCCTCAGAATTATCACAGGCTGTACAAAAAAACACCTCAACAACATTTACACGATGAAACTTCCATCCTCCCCCATCTCCCACACACTTGGAGATGGTGGGCGACTCAATTATCAGAAACAGTATCCCATCCCCCGCTTGTCACCAATTCTCCCCCACCCCCGACAAAGGACAAAATCCCACCCTTCTCACAGCTCCAATCTATTACAACACATACAACATAATTCCTCCTCCCCTCCAATAGGTCATGGATTCCACATATCCATACACATTTAACCAGCACATACTGCTAAAACCGCCAACATAAGCAATTTACTAAACACCTGCCCCCAAACTCTCCCCTAAGTGAAGAAAGCTGTCCAGAAGAGGCCCAATTCAACCTCGCTCGGAGCAGATCGGCTCACCACCGGGGCATTCATGCATTATAAAATACAGATTTCAAACTAGACAACGTACCTCCCCCTCTTGCGCTAGATGTCACAATGCCCAAGACACAATAGAGCACCTTCTTCTGAGGTGCCTGCTCTCGCTTCCCCCCCGCACCGATTTTCTAATAACCTCTTTCCCTTGAACCTGTGGACCGCCCAGAAGCGGCAGAAACCGGCTTCCTGGAAGCAGTGTTGCCCTCCAATTAAGGGGTGGGCCAGGGCAGAGTAAGTAAGTAAAGTAAGTAAGTAAGTAGTATATATATATATATATATATATATATATATATATATATATTAATTATTATATATATATTTATATATATATAATTATATATACTTAGTGATGGATCGAATTAAGCGAACCGCAATATATTTTGACAAACCGCAATTGCGGTGTCACTGGTTACATAACCGCAACTGCGGTTGTCAGGAAGGTATCTTTTTAAAAATAGTTATCTTTTAAGACTGTAGAAATAAAGGAATCTTTAACATACAAGCCAAAACTCTATGATTAATTTAGCCTCAAGTTGTGACGATGATACAGAAATAGAGGTTATGCAAAGTGGCAAATATAAAAAGAAAAAGGATCAATCCGAAGAATTATCCTTTATGTTGTGAGGAGAACGAATATATTTCAAAAGAGTGAAGATGATGACTAAAGATTTGTTATGCCCATTGTAGAATACCAAAGACACTTTTCAGCAGAGCTGGTAAATTTATAATGAAAAAAGGAGAAAATGCTGAAAACAGTTATTCCTTAAATCTAACCTGCCGCTTCAAAAATTCAATTACAAACAATGAATAAGTCAAAGAAGCACTTTAGCTCGAATACCGTACTTTCCAATTTCCACAGGACGTAGAAAAGGCAAATTGGATGGTGGGGTGCATTGTGCATGGGTCCTCATCCCACACACTCATACCTCTTGTAAACAGAAGGTAAATTGCACATTAAAGCGAACCAAAAGACCGAAAATTTTCAAGATTTTAATAATAATAATCATATAATAATAATAATCATATAATATTAAAAAAAAATCTAATATATTTATTATTATTATATATTATTATTATTATTATTATTATTATTATTATTATTATTATTATTATTATTATTATTAAACAAAGCAATTGTTAAATTTTGTTTATTACACAACCGCAACCGCGGTTGTTAAAAAATTTAAGAACCGCAAAAAAAAACGCAACCACAATTAAGTGCAATCTGGGTTTATGAAAAATTCAGCTTCGCTCTATCATATATATATATATATATATTTCTATATATATTATAATATATATATATATATATATATATATATATATATTTATATATATAATTTATAATATATATATATTATATATTATATTATAAATATATATATATAATAGTTATATATATATATATATATATATTATATAATATATATATATAATATATTAATATATATATATATATATATATTATATATAATATATATAGCTTCGCTCTATATATATTCATATATATATATATATAACGAGAATGAATGGAAAATAGGGAAATTTATAAACCAAAAATATTTTTAAAAGAAATGTATGATCCATTTCCCTCCATGTTCAGTGATTCATTTTACCCCTGAATCAAAAAACATTAGTTTCTTAAAAATTAAAAAGAATATTGGATTGTTTTATTGAAACACTTTTGGATTATGATATACAGTACTTTTTTTATTTTTTCAGACACAAGTTAGTTTTTTTGTTTTCTGGCCTTAGAAAAAATTAGAAGTTTTGCCCAAAAATTTTACTTGAAAAAATGGAAAATATTTTTGAGCTATAGTTACCACTTATTAAATTTATTTTATGCAAAACATTGAAATATAAAGACTACTTTAGAATAAAATTCAAATTCAGAAATATATGGTGTCTTCAAAAAAAAAATTTGATTAAAATTTACAGGTGAGAGATGCTACATTTCTCCATTTGTATGGCAACTCTGCCAGAAATAATTGTATAGTCTTCATATTTTTTATGTTGGTTTAGAGCCATGAGCAAATAGATATTGATAGGATTTTTTTGAAAGCCCCTTATTTAATATTTTCCAATCTTATCTGCAGGTTGGTGCAGGAAAGCTAAAGGTTTACTTTCAAGAGATTTAAAATTATCATGAGGAATTTAAAATTATTTTGTAATCCTATTTGAGTAAGTTAACAGTTAAAAATTTTGTCCCATTTATTATAAAGAGAAACATTAAATAGTAGCTGTTGGACAAATGTGTTTTCAATATTAAAAAAATAATAATTGTCTTGCAAGGTTGCGAATAGTTATTGTAGTTGAAGTATTTATTCTGTTAAGTAATGTTTTTGTAATATAGACAGATTGTTAAAAGATTCGTTGTTTGGTGCTTAATTTTATGTATACAATGAAAATTGGAACACAAAATATATATATAAGTACAGTATATGTGCTACTAATTTAAGTGCTTCAGATTTTTATTTGGCCGTTTGACATTCCTTATTATTTTAAATGAAATTGTCACAAGCACTTGCTCCGACACTGTGTTCCAGCACTTTATCTTTTACAACAGCCATTATTAAGTAGGACAAACGATAAGACTTGTATTTATTCATATGATTTGTCACATACAATTTTTTCATATTTTTCATAGCACCTTCATACAAGTTTGTCAAAACTGAACGCAGAGGAGAAGGAAATAAAGTTGGCGTTGTGATAATAGATCGTCCAAAAGTTCTCAATGCTCTCGAACAAGGATGTTACAAATAGAGATTGCAGAGGCCTTATTAAGTTTGACAGGGATCTATCAATTAGACCTTGAACAGCAATGTTTTCAGAAGCTTTTTGTTCCCTTTTGTCAGTTTCTTTTAATTTAACATTTTAAAAAACATTTTTTGGAAATAATCTCTAAGCATTTTAGATTTGTATAATATAAAAAGTTTGAGACACTTTAATAATAGGGAATACTGTCAAATATATTTGGGTGCAATTTTTTTTTCACTGAGGATTAGATTATTTAATAGTTTATTTGAGATTGTTACTCTGGACAATTCTTCAAAATTTCTTAAAATAATTTGTTCTTATTATATGTAAATAAATTAATGTTGCTAAGAAATCACAACATAATATATGTAATAAAATAAAGATCTTAAATTGGAAGGCAAAGAATCATGTTCTCTCTGAAGTACGAAAAAGCACTCCTGCGGCTGAGAACCAAGTCCATCATCATAACCACTTGACAATCTCAGTTATCATCTATTATGTTGTCATTTTTTAGCAATATTTATTTATTTAAATAGACTATAAGATCTGAGAGTTACATATTTGCATGGTGATTTTGTTCTGGAGGGAATCCATTCGTTTATAAGCTGAACTTTGTGATTTCTTTCGTCTCAGGTCGAGTAGAGAAGTTATAGAGAAATCGGCGCGGGGGGGCGTTGAGAGCAGGGCACCCCAGAAGGAGGTGCTCTATTGTGTCTTGGGAATTGTGACATCTGGTGCAAGTGGGGGAGGTGACGTTGTCTAGTTTGAATCTATATTGCACGAGCCCCGGTTGGTGACCTGATCTGCTCTGGGCGAGGTCGATTTGGCCTCTTCTGGACAGCATTTCTTCTCTAGGGGAGAGCTTTGGGGAGGGGGTGTTTAGTAAATTGTTATTTGGGCGGTTTAGTAGGTATGTGTTGGTTAGATGTGTATGGATATGTGTAATTCATGACCTATTGGGAGGGGGCGGAGGAATTATGTTGTATGTGTTGTAATAGAATTGAGCTGGTGAAGAAAGGGAGGATTTTAGTCTTTGTCGAGGGGGGTTGGAGAGAATTTGGTTTCAAGGGTTTGATGGGTTGATAGAATTGAGTCCCCACCATCTCCAGGTGTGTGGAGATGGGGAGGATGGAAGTTTCATCGTGTAAAATATATACTGTATATATATATATATATATATATATATATATATATATATATATATATATATATATATATATATATATATATATATATATATATATATATATATATATATATATATATTTATATATATATATATATATATATATATATATATATATATATATATATATATTATATATATATATATATATATATATATATATATATATATATATATATATATATATATATATATATATATATATATATATATATATATATATATATATATATATATATATATATATACATACATATAGTTATTATATATATATATTATATATATATATATATATATATATATATATATATATATATATATATATATATATATATATATATATATATATATATATATATATATATATATATATATATATATATATATATATATATATATATATATATATATATATATATATATATATATATATATATATATATATATATATATATATATATATATATATATATATATATATATATATATATATATATATATATATATATATATATATATATTGAAAACAGGAGCAGATATTAGTGAGCTTGCTTCAGCTGGTGGTTTTTCTGAAGCTTATTCTACTAACTTCGCAAGCGAATGGAAGGCTATTTCTACTGTTACAAAGCCTATAATAGCTGCAGTCAATGGCTTTGCATTAGGTGGAGGCTGTGAATTGGCAATGATGTGTGATATAATTATTGCTGGAGAAAAGGCGAAGTAATTAATTTTTTGCAGTTCTAAACATTTATCAGCTTTAGTGTACAGTTTTATAACAAAATGTTGGGGTTAGTATTCTATAATTTGGGTAATTTGACTAAATTTTACATTTGATGAAATTTAGAGCTTTGTGTGTTTTTAGAATAGGGTAAGTTTAAAAAATTTTTGTTTTATATTTCTCATAAGTATAGGAGTTTAATCAATTTGTTTTTCATCTTTTCATCAGCTCTCAGGTAAGCATTATCTGCCTGTCAGTCAGTCCAGCCTCGCTCTCTACTTTCATGGATTCTCAAAAGCATTGCTCCTCCTCAACTCTTTCAAGTCAGGGAAACCATGCTTCCCAATAACCGTCTCCATTTCATCCCTCCATCTCTGCCTTGATCGTCCTCTTGGCCTTTCCCTCCCCCATGCCCCACTTCTAACAACTTTTCGTCACTCTTCGGTCATCCATTCTTTTCAGGTGACCCCGCTACCATAGCTGATTTTTTTCTATCTTACTTTTGATAGTGCACCCCTACTCTCTCTCTCCCTCTCTTATTAGCTCATTTCTCACATTACACTTTCCCAGCATTACTCATTTCGTTGGCCTGTATTTTTATTCTTGACATTGGCTGTTGTCTAGCACTCTGCTCCAAACATCAATATCGGCGTTAAAATCGTCTCGAAAATAACCATCTTTGAATATAAGGGCACACTCACATCCTTCAGCAATGCATAGAAAGCTCCCACACATCTGCCATATTTGCTTATTCTTTCTGTGATGTCGCTATCTGCACCTCCTCCCTCCTCGAAAATACTTCCAAGATACTTAAAAGATCCTACCTCTTCTATCTCTTTCCATCGATCTGAACATTGTCCCTCTCCCTCTCTCTCCTTACCCTCAGGATCACAGTTTTGTCCATGCTCATAGTCAGATCAGCCTCTTCATAGTACTTATTCCATCCATTAAATCCTGTCAATATATCTTCTCTACCCACACTAGAAGGCATCTGAATATATAAAAATACTACACTCTGATTTTAATTCCCATCCCTCTTAACTCTTTTTATGACTGTCTATTTACGCAATAAACAACAAAGGTGACAACACGATACCCTGTTTGACTCCTGCTTTGACCGCGAACCACCTTTCATTTTCATGCCCCATATGTACTGTGCATGACCAATACTCGTATAAGCTCTTTACTGGTTTCAACATTCTTCCAGAAATTCTGTATTCTTCCATACAATTCTGTATTCTTCCATACACCTACACAACTTACTTTTGGGGACCAAATTAAAAACCTTCTGCAGATCTATAAAAGCCACATTAATCCCCGATATTATACTCCCATGTCTTCTCCAAGATATTTCAAACTGAAGATAAGATCCGTTGTTTCTCTGCCTTGTCTGTAACCATGCTGTTCCTTATCCAACTGTGGCCCGATTCTCTCCCTCAGTCTTTTCTCTATTATTTCATACACCTTTACTATATGGTTTATTAATATGATACACCCCGGTAATTTTAACAAATGGTGGAATCTCCATTACCCTTAAATTTCGGAATAATTACCATCTGTCCCATTGATCCGGCGCGTGTACCACTCTCCAACACCTATTTAGTAATTGCAACATGCAATTTTTTGTTAAATCGCTGCTTTTATCAGCTCTATCCCTATTCCATTCTCTCATGGAGCCTTACCATTCTTCATCACTTTGGCCAACACCTTTCACACTCCTTCCTTGTAAACTTCTCATCTTACATATAAAAATCTCCCCTTCTCTCTCTTTTTTTTCTTTTAAATATGATTTACCCAATCCATACAGCAAGAACTTATTCCCTTTGAGGTCCTCCTCCTACCTTACACCCAACACCTTCCGGCTCTTCCTCTCAGCTCTTCTCTTGTTTTTCTTCGTTTCTTGCTAGCGCATAATCTTCATGCAGGTATAATCCTCCTTAGCTATTCCCTCATCTTTTGTTGTCTTTTGTTTTATAGCTCTTTTTCACATCTATTCACCAAGGTGTATGACTTTTTTTTTCCCCCCACCTACCCATTCTTCTCCCAATACATCTATCTATACTATTTCCTTCAAACTCCTCTCACTCTCAGCCCATATGCTCTCTCTCCTCCCTCCTCCAGCATATCTACCTTTTCATTTATTTGCTGCTCATATTTCGATCTTATATTTTCTCTTTAAGACTTTTTTTGTCTAATTTATTTCATAACCCCATCCATATGCAAATTGAATAACCAAGGAGACATAACACATCCCTGCCTCACTCCGCTATTAATATTAAACCAATCACTTTCAACTCCATTTATTCTTACACACGCTTCACTATCGTCATACATACTTTTAATTTCATTCAGAAGCCTACCACCAACAATATACATCACTAACACCTTCCACAAAGCTTTCCTACTAATCCTGTCATACGCCTTTTGCAGGTCCATAAAACTTAAATGCAATTTCTTCTTCTTTTCTCATTTTCTTAACTCATTTGTTTCGATGTGAAAATTTGACCTATACATACTCTACCACTTCTAAATTGCATCTTGTTCGCTAATCAGTCCCCCAGTGTCACGACGCACTCTTTCAACCAAAATGCCAGTACTTCCCTGCAACACTCAGTGAACTAATTCCCCCATAGTTCCTACAGTGTGGTGGGTTCGATTCTCCACAATATGTGGTGGGGTTCGATCCCGCTCACTATTTGTTTTAAGTCGTGAGTCTCTTAACGGAAGAATAAAACGCAGGAAAAAAAAGAAAACACTGAAACAAGCAAAACCAATAAAAGAATTTATTAAAAAATTCAAACAACAACAACAAATCCTCCACACAACACCAATTACAAAAGCCGATACCGATACCTCTATAAACCAATACCGACACCGATCCAGTCAGATACCGATACCGTCCGATACCGATACCTTAAATGAAAAAATCCTTAAACCTAAAATGAGCCTTAATTCTAAAAAATGCACTAATCCTACAATGCAATAAGATATCTTAAATGTACAATACAAAAAAAGAATACCAATTTATCAATTATTGGAGTTGGTTTCTTTTATAGTCTTTCTTTTGTTATATAATTTTCTAATAATTTTTCTCTTTCAATTGTTTTCAGTATTTAGTCATTTAATTTTCGTATTAATTTCTTTTCTAATTCTCTTATCTCATTCACGGTGTTTCAGTTTATTTCTTTGTATTATCTTTCTAATTAACTAATAGTCTCTTTATAATATTTGGCTCTCTTTCACAGTTTTTCTTTGGCAGGTTATTCCTTTTTATTATATACAATATTTATTTTCAAACTTGGATTGACTTTTATCAATTTTCAATCAATTTTCTTTTATCAATCTTTATTTACAATATATACAAATTTCTCGTTGCTGAGCTCAGTTGTCATCCGAAATTCCACTCTTCCTCAATGGACAAAAAGGCAGGAAAAAAAAGCTGAGAAGGAAAATAAACCTTCTAAACTTTATGAAAACTTAGAAATAAATATAATAAATATAAATATTTAGACAAAATCTCAATCAAATTATCATCATTAATCATCATCATTAAATTCCTTTTAACTAATTATTTAATTAAATAAAATATTTACATCTAATATTGTCAAATTAAGATAATAATAATAATAATAATACAAATAGCTAATACCTGGATTTTATCCAGCTTTCTTTTTCCATTAAAGAGTTATTTCTCTCTCTACAATCCAGACGACTTTTTCATTAAAGAGTTATTTCTACAATCCAGACGACCCTCAGATTGACCGATTGACAACAAAAACTGTTCAACAAAAACAACATAAGTCAATAAAAAAAAACCATAAACATATAGCAATAAAAAGCATAAATAAATATAATAATAATAATAATAATAATAATAATAATAATAATAATAATAATAATAATAATAATAATAAAGAAAATAACCAAAATAATGAGCATAATAAGAATAAGCATAATAATAATAAGCATAAATGAATAAAATAATATAATAATAATTCCTACCTCACAACTGACAAATGACAAGCTTGTGCGTCTTCAAACACAGAACACCCAAAAGCCTTTGAACGGACGATGAACAAAACTAAAAAAATAGAAAAAACGAACCTTTAAAAACTGCACTCATTCGCTTCACACACATTACATAATAATAATAATAATAAAAATCAATAATAATTATAAAAGAATAAGAATAAACAATAAAATAAAAAAATAAAATAGATTATAAAAATATAAAAAAAATAATATATATTACCTTTCTCTCGTCAAACGTAAAATCGTCAATCTTCTCGCTCATGTACACCACCACAGTCGTCCAAAAATTAGAAATCAAAATTATTTCAAAATTATTTAAACAAAAAAATACCCTCTCGTGGAAACCACTGTGCATTAACAACACTCGGGTACAATCTGAGAGAAAAAAAAGAAAAAGAGAAACAAAGAAAGCTGGTAAAAAAAACAAAACGCTAACATCCAACACACTACTCTCCTTGCATCTGAATAGGAAATTCGGAGCTCCGCGCCGCGAGAGAAATAGACGGAAACAAGGTACCAAAAACCGAAGAAAAATAAAGAAATGATAGTGACCAAAGATCTAATCAGTTGAGCTCGTCACCCCCCACTCTGATTCACACCATACACTCGATTACTCATCTCACAATCCCTCATTCCTCAGTTATACAATCATAATAAATATAAACTACCTTTTAGTACCCTTTAACGTGCTTTATCCCCTATGCAAGGGGTAACACAAGATGACCACAGGAAATCGAACTTTAAAGCCGGCTATCCCAAACCAGCACCACCAATGTGTTCGCAGTCGTTATAATTCATGCCCCAGGTAGATAAATATAAATAATATATAATAATAATAAGCAATGAAGCAATAAAGCAATATGATACAAACAAAAAATATACTCTTCACATACCTGGAGATCCTTTGAATTCAAAGTGGCCTGCCTGACTATCATTCATCTCGGACTTATACTTTAAACATACTTACCTACCTACAGATCACCACAACAGTTCCCTTTATCTCCCTTACCATTACATAAGGACACTATTACATGCTCTCCTCCAAATCCTTCTGACTTATACCTTCCACAAATGCTTTGTTACACAATTTCCATATCCAGTCAATCACAATCTGGCTTCCATTCTTGATCATTTTACCAATAATTCTATTCATACCTGCTGATTTACCATTCTTCAACTTTCTCATTCTACCTATTACCTACTCCCCAGAATATCTTTCTTCTTACACCATCAAACCCACATACATAGTTTCTTTCTTTATTTTTTTGTCTCCCTCCTCTCCTCCCCTATGATGTCTGTGCAACTTTTTCATTATTACAACCATTCTCTAATTTTTCTTCAACCATTTTTATTTTATAATAGATTTGGGCAACTTGAAATCAATATTGGTATTACTCCTGGTGCAGGTGGTACTCTGAAGTTAACACATGCAGTAGGAAAGTCGCGTGCAATGCAGATTTGTCTTACTGGAGAGATAATTACCGCTCAGCAGGCAGATTCCTGGGGTAGGAGATTAAGAATAGCTTTTGTCACGTTTTTATATATAAATATACAGATTATCTTTCATATTTAATTACTTATTTGATTAAAATGAGACTGTGCGCCAATTTATATACCGTATATATATATATATATATATATATATATATTATGATATCTATAATATATATATATATATATATATATTATATATATATTAATATATATATTGATAGAAAATATATATGTTATATAATATATATATATATATATATATATATATATATATATATATATATATATATATATATAATATATATATATATTATATTATATATATATATATATATATATATATATATATATATATATATATATATATATATAATTTTTATTTTTTGTTTTTCTTTCTCTATTCTCCCTTTGTTTCCCACTAGATGTGGGGTAGGGTGCGTAACATGGAACGCAAATTGGATAGTAAAGTGAGAGCTTGTCACACTCAAAAAAAAAATCTGCCCTAAGGCTTCACAAGAATGTGACGGACCCCCACTGTGGTATCTCATCAATTTGGGGTTCATCCCCCTGGGCCAGACCCACAACCATTCCCCCTCTCACAAAACTCATCAATTAACTCCTATTATGCACCTTTCTTCTCGCCTCTGCCAAACTCACATTCCTTCCTTCATACATTCATTTACTGACTCAATCCACTTTTTCTTTGGACTCCCAGTTGGTCGATTTCCTGCTCACTCACCACTATACATCCTCTTAACCAACCGACTATCATCCATTCTTTCCATATGACTAAATCATCTTAATCGACTCCTTTATTCTTATTTACACCTTTTCATCCACACCTAACACGCCAATAAGATTGTCCATCTGAACAGAACTTTCCTTCTACACTGTATCATCTGTTCCCTTTTCATCCTACATGTTGCCTAAATGTTTAAACTCAGATACTTGTTCCAATTGCTCACCATCCAACATGATTTCACACCGCAGATTCTCCTCACCCACCTCCAGCACATTACTCTTTTCTCTATTTACTTTCAAACTCCTCATTTTTACACACCCTGCCAAACTCCATTACTAATACTCTCAAACCTTCTTCAGATTTGCCACACAAAACCAAATCATCAGCGTACAATAACCAGAGCACCCTCCACTCTCATCATCCATCAGTCTTTCACCCTCCCATACCACCTCTACCTTTAATTCTTTCATCACCCCCATCCGTATACAAATTAAATAGCCATGAAGACGTAGCATATCCCTAGTTCACCTAATACCATTTGCTATCTACTTCATTAATTCTTACATCGCTTCACTATTGACATACATACTTTTGACTCCATTCAAAAGCATTATTATTTAAACAAAACGAACAACTATAAGTTAAAACTATTTCGTGAAAGTATTATTAAAAAAATTAATAAGTAACAATCTTTCACATTCTTTATAAACAAACTCAAAAATCATTTAGTTATATATATTTAAAAGTATTCAATATAATCAAAACGATTTATACAAGTCTAAAAGCGCCTTGTTCTTCGCCAACCAGTCCCTCAATCGCTCGATGCACTCTTTCAACCAAAATGCCAGCATATATCTTTCCTACAATGCGCAATGAACTAATTTCCCAATAGTTTTTACAGTTCCCCTTATATCCCTTACCCTTATATAAGGGTAAGTACCATCACTGCTTTCCTCCAATCCTTCGGAACATTATTATTATTATTATTATTATTATTATTATTATTATTATTATTATTATTATTATTATTATTATTATTATTATTATTATTATTATTATATTATTATTACAGGTCTTATAAGCTCAGTTCATCCCCCTGAGAAACTTATTGACGCAGCAGTTGAAATAGGTGATAAAATTAGTAAACATTCAAAAATAATATCAAGAATGGTTA
Organism: Trachelipus rathkii; assembly: GCA_015478945.1. Classification (NCBI taxonomy): domain Eukaryota; kingdom Metazoa; phylum Arthropoda; class Malacostraca; order Isopoda; family Trachelipodidae; genus Trachelipus; species Trachelipus rathkii. The sequence continues at coordinate 7,526 of JABUQX010019454.1, read as the reverse complement.
AAGAATCTGTAAATAATGGTTAGTGTATGGTTCATTCTTTTTTAAGCTATTTACCAGTTTCAGAATGATGAGGAACTTTAGTAGTTATTTACTACGTTAATTTAATTAATGAAATGATTATAAAGATTGATTATTTTTTTCTCTGTTTGTTTTAATTTTTTCATTAATTGTTGTAAATTTGATTTTTTTTTTTTTTTTTTTTGTAGGAAGGGGTCAGGATAAGGAAATTTAATTGGGATATTGTCTTTTGTTGTGTCCTTTAATGCCTTTTATGGAGTAAGGTTTTTTATAAGTTCAGTTCAAACCAAGAGGACTCCAGGTGGGCAAGCGGACTGTGGTCATAGGTAGATTTCATTCCGGGAATTTACTTAGGCCACCGCATAACGTTTAATTGTTTCAATTATTTATAATAATTTAAAAAAAAATAAATTAAGGATGTGGTATTCAAAAATTTTTAAACTATCTTTTCAAGATTTTACATTAGAGAAGTTCTTTAGGGTTCATTGTGCTTTTGTTATTGTTTGTTAGCTTAGCTTAGATTATATATTCTCAGTTGCAGCAGAGGGTAGGTGCGCTGCACTCTTGGGATTTCATGTGTGATTTTTGTAGAAAATGGACGGGAAAGGAATGAGGCTATGTCCAGTGTTTCATGATGATGGTAGTGGAGGAGACGAGTAGAGATGAAAAAAAATGAGTAGAGGATTTGATCTGGGAAGTGGAAGTGATGCGAGAAGAGGAGATACAGGAAGAGTTTACAAGATAACAAAAATGTTGACTGGAAAGGGACATCAAATAACATGAAAGGATAGAAAAATAATAATAATCACTAAGTGGGACAACTAATGAGATTGGATAAGAAGATATGGTAAGTCCTGAACCGAAACAGCGTGACCGGTATGATAGAATACTTGAATTTTTTATATTTAAAGAGGAGAAAAAGAAGGCATGAGAGAATATGTAAGCAGGTCATCTGAGGTGATTGAAAGTAAGTGTAAGATGACTGGTAGAGTTGATTTAGGAGAAAATATGAGATGTGTACATTCGCTGGAAGGAGTAAATCTGGATACAATTCAGAGACAGATGGTTTTGGCGTATTGTGGTAAGGATGCTGGGGTGTTTCAAAACTTTAAGGATGGTCTAATAAATTTGTGTGAGGGTTTATGAGTGAAAGCAGTAGAAAGAAGTGGATGGTGGACAGAAAAGGAAAATATATTGTGTGACTCAAGTGTTGAGTAAGAGCTTAAGAATTGATGTCGCGTGGATCAAGTGGATATTGGAAGAAAAAAGGATTACAGAAGTTGAACGAATTGATACGAAACATCAATTACCGGATGTGCTTACAAAAAGAAGAGTGGATATGAAAGGTATGAAGGATTATGTGGAAGGGAAAGGAAGTGGAGGGAATGGTATAAGTTTGATTATTTTCTTTTCTCTTTTAGGTTGTTTTAATTTGTTCATTAATAGTTGAAAATTTGATTATAACATTATTATATTGGTATTTAAGAAAGTGATTTTTGTCACTCAGCACCAGGTCCCCTCCAAACGGGTATTAGCTGCTCAAAGCAGGGGTTTCACAGATGCTACTCTGCTCATTGTTGCCTGGGTTGAATGAGGGTTCCGATTTAACGAACATCTGGGTAGACACGTTGATGCTCAGTGACAACTTGCAATAGGAATTGTAGTTGCTCTTCATCTTTCGTCAAGAGTCGGTTATACGACTTTATAAGTGCAACTCCACGTTCTGCATTATCATTAATAACTTTCAACCTCTTTACTATTGTTTGAGCGGATTGGAAACCCTCTATTATATACCAAACACGTAGATCTTCATTTAGAAAGCTGGTGTCCAGTCGAAGCTTATTGAAGAATTTCATTGTCTTCGGAGTAACGAAATCTTCCAGGTTTTTATATACCTAGGTCTTTTCAGAGGTTCCTCCTCATCTTCTTCATCTTGAAGCTTGCCAACCATGCGCTGCTTTACTTCAGGAGGAACAGCATCATTAAAGAACTGCAGGGCCCCTAGCTCCTCAGACAAATACCAGAAATGCTTTGACAGTTTGTTTGATGTAGCTTTTGAAATGTCTGCATTGGGTTGATGAAGCAGGGATTTTGTTAAAAGCAAATCACGTCGAAGAGCTTCTTGTGCAACTGGGGAAGTAAGCCATGCCTCAATATATACTAGAATTCCAAAAATGCATAGCTCCTTGAGACCCTTCTCTTCCTCAGCTGTGAGTTTGAACTGTTTCTGAAACATAGAAATTTTGAAAGTATACAGGAGTTTACTTATCCAACGTGCATGATGCACCGGTCCTGGGGCCCTGAATTTTACACCACCAGGTGGAGCATCTCCAAGAAACAAAATTGAAAACCCCAGAAGCTCAAGGTAATAATCACGAGGTTGTATGTTCTGCAATTGATTGGTTGCAAACTTCAGTGTTTGTTGTCGAACATCATCTGGAATCACTGCTCAGACACTAACTTCTGCAATTCCTGGCTCAAAAGATGTAGATTTAAAGGATTCCCATCGGGCTTGAAATCGTTTGAAAAGCAAAACTTCAGGCATCGAGCTTTCTCCCATGGTCGAATGAAAAGCTGCTGATAAAACAAGTTCCATTATATGATGACGCCAAGCAAGATACAGCAAACCCCTGCCAAGTATCTGTTCCAACAAAATACATGCACCACTTCGACGTCCTGTGTTTGCAGCAGTTGTGTTAAAGCACATTGCTGCCACTGTTTCACATACTCCCCTCCCCATTCTTGTAGGGCATCAAATATAGCATGGACTTGCAATTCACCAGTTCCAGAAGTTAGCTTGGGAACACCAAGAAGTTTATTAATACTCGGGCCAGATATGAGAATGGGAAGGCGATCCACATGTTCTTTCGATGTCAGATCTTGCCAAACTTTTGCAATCACCAGTCTGATAAGTGGTTACATTTGTATGAACTTCTTTAATTTAGTCGAGACAAATTCGGACTTCATTAGCCTTACTGTCAATATGAACGGCTATAGAGTTCTGCTTGAATCGCCAATAATTACTGTGGAATCATGCCCAAGAGCTATAGCGATATTCATTAGACAATATGTGGGTTTTCTAATCGAATACGCAGTACGATCAAGTGCAAGACTGCAAGAGAAGTGTAACTATATTACGTTTAGCTCTAGAACACTTTGGGTGAGGTTCTTCCGCTTCATCAGATGATTCAGAAATGTTGCCTTCACTACTGTTTCCGCTGTTTCCCTCTTCACTGCTGCTAGAAGATGCAAGAATAACCACTTTAAAAGTTGATGCTTCGTATTCCTCTATACTCCTTTTCTTACGCATGTATTCAGCTTTTCTTTTATGTATAATTCGCTCTTATAGAGGAGGACAAAATCTTAATCCACAGATCCATATAATTCCACGCCGTCCACTTTCTCTCTTGGGCAAGGAGAAATTTTTTCATTTGGGGGTTTCTTTTTTACCTTGGGAGAAAGATAAAAGAAAAAAAAAAAAAAACTAAAAAAAAATCATACTAATAAGCGACGTCTAGCCATAGATATGTCAAAGAGGTTCATAACCAAAGTTATCCACAAATCAGTTTACTTCTTTCTTTAATCTGCGATGCGAAGTTCGTCACCATTATCTAAGAACGTTTTAGCTCTTTCAAGTTTGAAAAAGCGGATTTCAAGTTTGTTTTATAGCATCGAATATTCGGGGCCGTTACTGGAATTCGTGCCTTTCCTACCCAAAAAGGAATAAGATCTCTGATAGTCTTTGTTGCAGTTTCGCGTATCGTCTCTTTTTCTTCAACATGACGCCAAAGAAACACGCCCAAAGCATCACGATTGGATGGTAGCTTACTACCATGAAATTTCTTGACAATGAAATCTAAGAGAAAGTATTTATCTTTACAACGAGTATCGCCTTCCACTGGTCTCTAGTTATAACTATATTAATAGCAGCTATAAAATAAAAATACAATAGTATACCTGTAAAGGGAAAAAGATTGATTTAGTATTGAAACGCACTCACTAAATAAATCAAATTTAAGTGATTTAGTATTGAAACATAAATTCAAATTTAATGCTACCAGATACTTTCAGCACGGTACGGTAGGGAGGGTGACACGTTGTAAAATTGAAATGAAACTTCTCCGTTTATTAAGAACAAAACATTTAGGCACAAACGGAAGCTACAACTGACCGCACCCTCACTCAACAGAGTTCACTCAACCACTGACTGACACTGAGCACATCTTGTGGATGGCTGGACTACCTCTAAACATTATCAGAATGCTCTGAAATTTTATGTGGGAGGTTTTTACCCAAAGTGGATCCAGATTGGATGGTGAGAGTAAAACATTTCAAACTTTCAAAAATGTTAAGGGCCAGGCTAAAGCCTGTAGTATTTTTTTTGTGTTAAAATTAACTTAGTGTTCGCTATTGCAATAGATTTGTGCTCTTTACGGACGAGTCCAGAGTTTGTCTGTATTGTGAGTTGGTGTTAATGCATATATAAAATTCCACGTATCAACTGCAATTCCACATACATTGGTGAAACTCATGATTTTTCACGCCGCCAATACCAACATAAATATGATCTTCAACAAGATAACCCCAACTCTGCCCTTACCATTCATAGATCTACCCATAACCATACCATTAACATCAACCACATAACACCCATCATTGCTATAGAAAATCTATATCTCAGAAAACTTACAGAATCCTATTGCATTAACAACACTAGTAATTTTAACTTTCAAAAAAAAAAAAAAAAAAAAATTAAAAAAAAAAATAACTACCATTAGATTCATAAAAAAATATTCTGAACTTCTCACCATTTATTTGAAAAATTTAAAACCCGAAACTTACTTGATATTTATTTTATATATTCTCTAATTTTAATTTTATTTTGTTATATATTTAGTTTCTCTATAACTACATTCTGAGAGGACCAAGAATGACCGAAAACTTGTTTCTTGTAAAATCTTACAACTGAGAATATTCCTTCTACCTTATTTGCTGATATTCTCTTTAATTATTACTAAAGGCATTTTAAATATTCTTTCTTTCTTTCTTTCTTCACCTTCCTCTTTGCCCCAAGATTGGGGGTAAGGTGCTGTACAAGCATCGGAAAGAAAAGTAGTAGAAGAGAACTGACAAACGTCGAAAAGAAAGCCCCCGCCTTACCGCCCCCTCTGTACCATAATTAGTGAGAGCTCGTCACAGACAGAAAATTCCACCCTAGAAGTTTCACGAGACCGCGACGGACCCTACTATGGTAAATCGTTCAATGTAAGGTCATCACTGGCCCAGGTGGCCACACCATGCCCCTACAAACCCCGCCATTCTCTCCTATGCATGACCTTTATTCTCGCCTCTTCCAAATCACATTTTCTGTCCTTCAGACATTCGTTCACCGACTCATCCACTTCTCTTCGGTCTCCCAGGGGTCGGTTCCCAACACACTCCCACTATACATCCGCCTTAACCAACCGACTTTCATTCATCCTTTCCACATGACCAACCATTCAACATACTTTCATTTATTCTCTCATTTACCCTTTTTCAACACACACAACTGCATCGTAATACGTCTCCATTTCCTCACTCTTATTAATCTCTTTTCACACTTAGCATGCCCCTAAGATGTCCATCTGAACACACTTGAACTTTGGATCTATACTCTACTTCCAGAACCATAGCTCACTACCTATACAATAACAACAAGTAACAACATTACCCTCATGATAAGACCCTAGCGCACCCAAGACTTTAGTCCCTTTACATTCACCAACATTTAATTTGCACCAGCCACCTTTCCTGCCATTCACAACTTTCCTACTTACACTCTGCATCATCCGTTCCCTTCTCATCCAACACATTACCCTAAATATTTAAAACTCAGACCCTTGTCCAGCTGCTCATCATCTAACTAACTTCACACTGGGACTGTCCTCACTCTCACTGCAATAACCTACTCTTATCTACGTTACTTTCAAAACCCCTCCTTTTACATACCCGCCAAATCCTCTCCACAATCCTCTCAAACTCTCTTCAGACGTACGCCACACAGATATCAAATCATCCGCAATACAATGGCTAGGGCACCCTCACTCCTTCTCCATTCTCCATCATATCACACCATTTCCTGCATCCCACCTCGAACTCTTTCATACCCCATCCATATTTACACATTGAATAACCAAGGAGAACATAACACAACCCTGTCTCACTCCGCTATTATCCTAAACCAACACCATGACACCATTTATTCTTACACACGCTTCACATCGTCAATACATACTTTTGATTCCATTCAGAAGTCCTACCACCAAACACCATATATCACTAAATACCTGGCCATAAAGCTCCCTATTAACTCTATCATACGGCCTGTTGTAAATCCATAACCTAAATATAATTTATTCTCTTCTCCCTCATTTTCCAATTCATTTGTTCAATGTAAAGAAATTATCCCACACATCCTCTACCCACTCCTAAACGCACCATTGTTCTTCACCAATCAGTTCTTCAGTCACTCGGACGCACTCTTCCCGACCAAAAAATACCAGCATATAACTTCCTTACAACACTCAATAAACTTATTCCCCTATAATTCAAACTCTCCCTGTTTTTCTCCTTTTTACCGACATAGCTGCTGAAGGGTACCGCTCTCCTTCCAATCCCTCTGGACTATACTCCATAAACAGTTTATTACACTACTCCAAATCCATCAATCACCGATCTCCGCCTCCGCTCTTGAATCATATCACTAGTAAATTTCATCTATACCTTGCAAGATTTACCATTCTTCAACTTTCTCCACCCTACCATTACCTCCATTACTTACTAATAACTCATCCCAAATACTAATTCCTTCTATGCACCATCAAACCACCCAATTTCACTAACACCTCTTCGATTACTGTTAATATGACTGCAGATTTCAAGTGTTCTTTCCACACTCCCCTCACATCCATTCATCAGTTACAAAAGCACCAACCCTATTCATTATTCTAAGCAGGTGCCCCTTATTCTCATTCTTACCTTTCGCGCTTCCTCCAGAAGAGCTTCTTTCCTTGTATGTCCTCATCATCCTCCTTCCAAACTGTTCATTTACCTCTTGTTTTCTCCTACGTATTAACCTCCTTTTAGTATTCTCTTTTTCCTCTTATATATTCAAAAGCATCTTTTTTATGAAACTTCCTCTTTGGCTTTAGTACATTCAACACACTTCTTTTTTTACCTTTAATCGTATTCATCACCTCTTCATTCCCACCACTCTCCATTAACATGCTTACTTCCACTATCGCACATCCACACACTACCTTTGCACTACTAACAAATAGCATTCTTAAATATATATATAAACAATATAATACTAGATATATATATATATATTATATATATTATATAATATAATATATATATATATTATATATATATATTATATACTATTATATATATATATATATATTTTATATATATATCTATACCTATTATAATATATATATTAAATATATATAATCTTCGAA
>JABUQX010019453.1:27500-37500 GCA_015478945.1 Trachelipus rathkii | reverse complement strand
GAGGAATGTCTGGAGAAAGATGCTTGCGCGGCCGACAGGATGAAAAATTCTTCCTGGGAGAGCTAGTAAGTTAGTAAGTAATATATCGTATTTATATAGCTTGTATATAAATTCATTAATAAAAAATAAAAAATTTGGTTTAAACGAAAAAACCATGTTTTTTTCAGTTGGTTTCTTTTCTTCTTTACAGTTAACCACCACTCACGGGCCGAGCCCTTTTCAAGGAGGGGGCAAGAAAATAAAACAAGGGAAAACCCCACCCAAATCCCCCAGCTTATAGGGCAAATCTCTCAGTGTGAGCGCAGGACGTGGCTTTAAGAGAGGAAGAAAAAATACAGTTGAAAGGACAGAAGAAGGCCAATTAGTTCCACAGACAGAAGTGCTGGAAAAAAGATGCCACCACAACGGAAACAGTCTGGGTGTTCTCAATACTCAACGCAAAAAATTCATGCGAGAGCTGGCACCACTTGTATTGCGAGGGCGACGCAATGGAGGTGGAATACGAGCGGCCAACTCCCCTGAGCATCTACCGCTGTAGTACCTATAGAAAAGAGATAGTGCGCCACATCTCGTCGCAGAGATAGAGGGTCAAGAGAGTTTGAAAGTAGGACAGGTTTATTTGTCTCTTAGCTTTAGACTCAACCCTATCCAATAGAAGGTGGAGCCGGAGCCCCAAATGGAGAAACAGTACTCCAACAAGGGCGAATAAGCCCTTATATAACTGGAGCAGCTGTGCAGGGGAAAAAATTCCCGCACCCCCTTGAACAGTAACTTCCCAGTTTCATTTGAGGCCACCTAGCAAACCGTACTAAAATATGAGGTTTCAAGGACAATTTATTGTTTATGTTAAGACCAAGATGTTTATTTGTTATTCACAGGAGAGACGTTAAGCCGTCTAATGAAATAGAAAGTTCGGAGGGTCTTATGAGAGGGAATGTAGAGAAGTTGAGCTTTTAAAGAGTTGAATATCACAAGGTTGAGCACTTATATAACTGGAGCAGCTGTGCAGGGGAAAAAATTTCCCGCAACCTGAACAGAACTCTCAGTTTCTTTAAGGCCACCTTAGCAACCGTTAAAATATGAGTTTCCAGACAATTTATTGTTTAATGTTAAGACCAAGAATGTTTATGTTTATTCACAGGAGGAGACGTTAGGAACGTTCGAATGAAATAGGAAAGGTTGGAGGTGTTTTTGAGAGGAGATGTAGAGAAGTTGAGTTTTTAAAAGAGTTGAATTTTTACAGGTTGCGTGGACCCCCACCGGGAAATCTCATCCAGATCGACAAGGATAGAATCGGAAAGATGAAGACGAGAGGCAACTCTAGAAGCAAAAGAGGAGCAATTTGAAGTAGTGAAGAGTGAGGGTTGAGTCATCGCAGAGATGTGAACAGAGTTTGGAAGTACAGCTGAGGAGATCGTTGATGAAAAGTAGGAATAAAAGTAGGAGATAAAACAGAACCTTGCGAACACCACAATTAACAGGAAAGGAGGAAGAGGTTCGCTCCATCAACGTGCCGATATGGAGCGATCGAGAGAAAACTAGACAAGAGTAAGCAAGAGAAGGAGGAAAACCCAAAGGACAGGGAGCTTAGAAGCAGTTGACCGTGCCAAACCGGTCCAAAAGCTTTGTATATGTTCAAGCCGCCACCACGACAAAGACTCCCCATGGTCCCTAAGGGGAGAAAAGACCATAAATCAGTTAGATAGAAAGTATGTCACCAGTTGACCTCGAACGACGGAAAGCCATACTTTGACTGAAAGGAAGGGAATGAGGACTCCAGATGATTCCAGGAAACTGAGAGTTAAGAAGAGTTTCAAAGATTTTAGAAAGAATACAAGTGAGAGCTATAGGGCGATAGTTTTAAGATCAGAGCGGCTACCTTTTTCGGAATCGGTTGACATGTGCGCGCTTCCAGCACTGAGGAAAAGTATTAGTATTAAGACATAGAGAGGTAGAGTTGAACGAGGGCAGCGCCAGCTCAGAAGCACACTCCCTCAAAAACACGGGGAGGAAGCCATCCGGGCCACTACCCTTCCTGAAGTTCATAGGATCTTCAGGATCCCATGCACACGTCATGTGTTAATCACAGGTAAAGGACATGGGAAACCTAGAAGGAGAAGAGTAGGAGGAGGGAGTTGCCACAATCGTCCAGGGTAGAATTAGATGAAAAATGGGAGGCCGAAAGAATTAGGCCTTTCATGAAAGAGAGTTATACAACAGAACTCGTCAGAGCGATAAGGGAGGAAAGGCAGATTTACAAAATTGTTAGAGATATTTTTGGCAAAGGGCCAGAAATTTTTATCTGTGGGAGAACCAAACAAGTATTCGGACACTTTATTTTATTGAAAGTTGCGCTTCCCCTTTCAAATAGCATTCCTGCAATGATTCTGAGCAATATGAAAATTAGTAAGAGTGAATAGGAGAACGAGAGCTTTTTCCTATGCCCGATACGCAATGTCTTCTCTCTTTAATGGCGCGAGAACAAGCTCCATCGAAACCATGGATTTGGGGAGAAAAAGATTTAATTGAAGATGGGATGAACCTGCTCGTCCCATCGGTGATTACGGCCCCCACCTCTTCGGCTGTGACCGAGGAATCCCCCGAGTCAAAGCAGTATTCATTCCAACTTTAATCAGCAAAAAAACAACGCAATTCCCCCATAATTAGCCCGATTAAAGTGCCAGAAATACGTTTAGGGCAGGATGGAGAGGGGGGGAAAGCTGCTGGAGAAAAAAGTGTTATAAATTTAAGAGCTACAAGATTGTGGTCAGAGTTACCAATAGAGGAGAAATGGTGTATTTAAAACTAGAGGAAGTAGTGGTGTACTTAAGTCAAGCGAGTTATAAGAATTAGTTAGACGATCTGGAATATGTGTAGGTTCCTTAAATAACTGTTCCAGATCGTTGAGAAATACTGAATGTTTTGTCCTCCTCCCCGCCTGCATCAGTGTGAGAGGAGCCCAACCACTTAGTGTGTACATTGAAATCCCCTAAAAGAGGATCTCAGCATCTGGATGGGAAGACATAACAGTCTCATGAGAAGTAGTTATAAGATAGTAAAAAAAAAACGTGAAAATCTGTTCCATTAGGGAGCGAGTAAGCAAGAAAACACAAGATAATAGATAGTATAGGAGAAAAGATTTTTAGCACAGAACATCGAAACTAGAGATTCAGATTCTCGAGACGGTGTTACAGGAGGTTTATGTTTATATAGCCACAGACACCACCATTTAGACGGAAATTATAGAAAAAGTTATAGTTAGAGATATTAAGTTTATTTGAAAAAGAATCCACTGGCCAGCTTGGTCTCAGACAATAATAAAATGTTAGGTTGAGAGATTAAAATTTGTTTAAACAAAAAAAAACAATTTGAGTTTAAACAATCTGGTTTAAACCATGCAATCCTGCAGTATTTTTTTTTTACAGTTTTCACCACCGCTCACGGGCAAAGCCCTATTCAAGGAGGGGGTGTTAAAATCAACAAAATTCAACTAACGCAAATTACGCAGATGAGCACAGACGCGGGCTTTTAAAGTGAGGGAGATTAAATTGAGTTAGAAACACAGAAGATGAGAGAATCACAGAATTAGAGGTGCAAGGAAAGAAGTAGCACCCGCCAGCGAACTAGTCTGGGAGTTGCTTGATACCACCAACCAATCTCAATACCGCTTCAGCACCCCTTGTGCTACGTAGGCGACGCAAGGGTGGGGTACGCGAGTGGAAAGTTCCTCGAGCACTTGCCGCTACTGGGTACCTATAGAAAAGAGATAAAGCACCAACATCGCGCCGCAAAGATAGAGGGTCAAGTGAACTAGAAAGAACAGGACAGTTTATAAGTCTTTTTGCCTTTGACTCGACCCTATCAAGATTAAAAATACTACACAATGCTGTAAAGCACAACAAATTTAGACTACCCAGAAGTTTTTGAAACCATCAGATTCGGTTTCTACGGGTTTATAAACATATAAAATGACATATCACTTCTTGGATGTTCTGATAACATGCGAACTATTGCAATATTGGAAGATATTTCAAATCAAATCAAATAAAACTATAAATTATGAAATAAATTGGAATTGACTGCAGTCTTTTGAAAAAAAATGGATTTAGGTGTGGTTATTTGAATCAATTTTGAAATTTTGTAGAGCTAATAAAATAATAGGAAGTTTAAACTGTAATGTTACAAGGGTAAGAATGTAATGATCAGTCCTGAATATATTTATGTTAACTTTAATTGAATACTGTGCAAGGTTTGAACGCCTTGTCTGGAAAAGTAAGTTGAAATGTATAAGGCAGTGTAACATAAACTACAAGAATGACTTATGGTTTTATAAATAAGAATTATGAGATGAGATATATGGGCATGTTTTCAATGGGAAGGAGGTTTATTAGTGAGGATATGATTCAAGGTTAATTAAATTCTTTCATAATTCAATTTTCAAGGAGAGTTAGTTCTTTATACAAGCAAGACAATGAAAGAGAAAATAGAGATCACAATAGGAAAGCAAAAGCAGCATTTTGTCAAAAAAGGAGAAAATACTTCAGCAACCGAGTATTTTATGCTGGATTGATTGGTTTGCCTTAGGATATGATAGCTAATTAAGAGTTCACTTGCAACTTATAAAAATAATTGGGTAGGTATGTAAATGATTGGAATATTATATAGTTATTATGTATTGTAGTTCTTTTTGCTTTATATTTGTCCAAATGGGGCTAATTGTTTCGAGAAGTGGGAGTAACGTCAAATAAAAAAATGAATTTAAAAATTTACTTATTGACTTTAATGTTTGCTGACGGCTGTGGTTTAACATTATATATAGTATTTGTTTAATAACTTCTTTTTAACTTAAATTGCAAGTACTAAGAAGTGGGATGGTAATGGTTTTATAAAAAATATTATTCAAGAATATAATTAACATCTTCATTGATACCTAAAAGAAATGCTTACATATTGCTGAAGATTTTAAGAGGTGCTTATTATCATAAAGGAAATTATCTAAAATTCCACTGGGAATTTTAGTACTCCTCTAAGGGCTCTTTTTAATTGAGCTCTTAATCATATTAGGCATTCAGGTGATTTTGTAATCTGTAATATTTTGTTTCTCAATTTCTTTTTACTACAGCAATTTTTTTTTGTATTAAATAAAAGTTTTAGAAACACCTTTTGACTAATAAAAATTCAGATAAAATTAGCAAAGCAGATTAAAAATAAACGTTTAAATAACTCGTATAAACTAATATATGTAAACTTTTTAATGTGTAGCATACCATTTGTCGTCAATACTAATGGAATCAAAATTGTATTTCAATTTTATATACTAGTTAGTTAAAGATTAATGATTTTATCATATAAATAATATTAAAAAATGTAATATTTTATCTTTAATATTGCTGTGTGACAAGGGGGCAATGAATCATATTTTAAAAGTATAAATTATTTTTATTCATTTGTAAACATTTAACCTTAATTAATTAACTAATTAATCAAAACTTCATATAAATTTTATACTTTTAGAGATACCATATTTAATATTGCTTCAAACATGAGGAATCTAAATTGCAACAGAATGTTCAATGCAATACTGAATTCGATCATTATTGAGGTCTGCTTATGCATTAGTAATCAAATTTCATGGACATATCAAGTGTATAAGAGAAACGCCGTCATTGAAGACCAATATAAAGTGAGCGTTTTCTCAGGAACGCTGTTACAAGTAAGAAGCAAAATTGCTTTTAAAGACATGAAAATTATATGTAAGTATTTGTAAATGATACAATGGGTTGATCTACGTAGAATTTTTATCTTTTTATCATTTATAGTGTTCTGAACGGGCATACAAAGAAAAAGCTTTCTTCTCTGCCACAAAATTATCGTCACAAATGTACAATTGCAGCTTCGGTTTTTCTGATGCACATGTTGAAAATGTTATTATGAAATCTGAAAATAGCAACGTATATTTGCTTAAAACAGTAAGTTCATTTTTTATATTTATGTTTATCATCTACGTTTCTTTCTTACTTTTAAAACTGTTTAATTATATGCTTTTGGGGTTAAGAATTCTGGCCACACCTGAACGCCCTTCAATCCATGATCAAACTTACTACCAAAACCACCCAATCTCTCACCTTAATTTTCGTTCCCTTTCAATTGTCAGTAATCATTCAAGAGAAAAACTGTTGAAAGTCTCTTCATTTATAATCTTAATAAACATGAATTAATAGAGATTTAATGTCCAAACCTATATTCATACTCTAGTCTATTTTGTACCATTCAAAAGTATGATTGTGCCAACCAGGTAATTTTCCTCGCAAACACAGATTTCTATCAGCTTACATTTTCAGTTTGCTTTCGCCTCCTCGTAATCTTTTACCTGATTTACAACTAGGTAACTTTTTGTACTCTGTACCTTACTATTTTTGTGTTTTTTTATTTTTGTTAATATTTTGTTTATTATTATCTAAATTATTTACGAACAGAATTTTGATATTTGACCCCATATCTGGGCAATGGTCGATTTTCAAACCTACTTCCTATTTTTGGGGTTTCAAATTGAAAAATTGCGATATATTTTTTCCTGTTTATACTGATCCTGCAATGAAATTTTCAAAAACATTTGTGGTCGGGGGGGGGGGGGGATACACATTTTTTATTTGGATCATTTAAAATTTTTCTTTTTTTTGAGTATACAAAAAAATTTGCCTAAATTAAAAAGATGTATCCGCCTGACTAATAAAACGCCCTGAAAATTTGCTTTTAAAAAAAAAAAAAAAAAAAAAAATTCTCAATTTTTCCCACTTTTTTGAAAAAATATATATATATATATATATATATATATATATATATATATATATATGATATATATTTATAAATTATATATCATTATATATATATATATATATATATATTATTTATATATATAATATATTATATATATATATAATATATATATTTATATATATATATATATATATAATATATATATATATATATATATATATATTTTGAAAAAGTGAAATATTGAGAATATTATTTTCCTTATCCTATCTAACATCAAATTTTCCGGACGTATATAGTCGGGCGGGATACATCTTTTTTATTCTAGAGGTGGATGTTAGAATTTTTGTCTAGATTTTCTGCTTGATATTTTTTGAGCTTTTTTGAGGGCGTTGAGTACCTCCGTCGGAGTGAATGGAGGAGGGACTTCTTGGCTAATCTTTAATTTTTTTAAATCGTTAAGTTGTTAGTCTACTAGTGGGTATTGTAAGTTTGTGAGTAATTTAGAGCAGTTTGGCATTATAAGATTGTGTTAATTTTTAGGGCTAAGGATTCTATTGCTTTATTTACAAATGGCTTCGTGGGGGGTGGGGGGTTGGTTGGTTGGGGTTGTTTTTTTGAAGTGTGGATTTTTTTTATTGTTCCGTGTATTTTTGTCGAGAAGGTCTTATAGTTTAGAGTTTGAGTGTACTGTTGACAATTTTTGTTCTGGTTTGTTTATTAATTTGTTTTTTCTATTGTTAAAATCTATAATTTGATTAATTTTGCCTTGAATTGGTCGTCTATTTTGTCGCAGATAGTTCTTTGTTTTATCAGATATATATATTTCTGATGATGAATTGGGATTGAAGTATTTGCGGTAACCTTGGGAGATGTAATTTTTGGATGCTTTTAATATGGTTTTGTTGAGATGTTGCATGACTTTCTCGAGAGATTTGAAGTTAATTAATTGGAAGGATTGTAATTCGAATTCTATGGAATCAGTGAACGCATGCCAGTTTGATTTAATGCAAGTTCTTTTATAGGATGTGCGTATGGGATGTTTATGCTGGATAGTAGGTAATATTGGATTGTGATCGGAGGATAGGGCGTGGAAGATTTTCCAACTTGGGATAACTTGGTTTTGAGGGAAGCGGAAGGAAATGTGTGGCTCTGATTATGTTGGAATATTTGTCGAGTTGGTTGGTTTCTGTTGTTGAGGATGCTAAGTGTATTTGTAGTTTGTCTACAAGTGTGTTACCTCTTGGTGAAGGTGTATGTATGTTGAGCCATGCAGGGTGGTGGGCAATGAAGTCCCAGACCAATATCAGATTATTTTATTGAGTTAGGGGTGATAGGTCTGGGACATAATCTTGGGGGCAGAATTACCAAGCTTAATTTCAAAATAAAGTTTATATGTTTTTTTTTATGCTGATTTTTAATTTCAATTGATTGGAATGAGGATATTTGGTCGTGGTTCAATAGTTGTTTAGTGTAATTAGCGGTATTGCGAAATTGAATGTTTTTATGTACAAAGGTGACTAGGTCGTGCTTTGGTGGGACTTTAGCTTGTCTAATGATTGTGTAATTAGGGAATTCAGAGAGTCGAGTATCTGGTGTGAGGTTAGATTCTTGCATTAGTGCGATGTTGTATGTTGTATTTATTTGAGGTGTAGAGAAGTTCTTTATGTATATTTCTGATACCATTTATATTTAATTGAATAATATTGCTGGAATTATGTGGGTGGGGGATTTAGATTTCCGTCTGTGGGGTTCAGTATGATGGCAGCACCATGAATGAACATATTAATTAAGAGTTTGAAGATTAGTGCACTTTAAATGAAAACAGAAGTTGCAGGTGTTACAATATATTGAGGCTTGTCCTAGGTTAAGAGTTATATTACATTTATGGCATATATAATCTGCTCTGGGTCCAGGAATTTTAATTTATGTCTTCCGGCAAAAAGGAGGAAGGAGTTGGAGTGTGGCACACCGGTCTTAAAAGGCTGGAGTATATAGTTAGAAACTTTTGGCCACTTGCTCGAATACTGGGTGGCGACCTCAAAAATTGCACCTCCCGAAGGATGTGAGGAATTGGTAATATATATATATATTATTAATATATATAAGTTAAAGACATATATATATATATATATATATAATATATTATATTATTATATTTATTATATATATCTCTATATATATATATATTATATATATAATATATAATATATAATATATATATATATATATATAAGAGTAGAGTCAAAAACCTTCAAAAAACACCTTCAAAGTAACTTCCTTCGGCTATCACACACCTTTGCCAACGCTCGTACCACTGCTCGAAACATCGTTGTATGCCATCTTTTGTTACCTCTTTCAGCGCACGCGTCGTAATACTTTGAAATTCTTCTGATGACTGAAATCGTTGCCCTTTTAACAGATACTTCATTCGAGGAAAAAAAAAAAGAATCAGCTAGAGCCAAATCTGGGAGTAAGAAGGTTAAAAAAGCACAGGTTCATGGCTGTTCGTCAGATATTCAGGGACCAGGAGTGAATGAAATGAAGGATTATTGTCATGGTACAATACCCAAATTTTCGCTTCCCAAAGCTCAGGACGTTTGCGTCAGAGTGCGTCATGAAGACGACGGAGAATATCTGGCTTAAAAATATTACATATGCTTGGTAACTATAAGATCCTAAGGTATGAACTCAAAGTGCACGGGACCTTTAATGTCAAAGAAGATCTCAAGGATAACTTTCCCCTTTAAGGGATCTGCTCGAACCTTTTGTTCTGGTAGTGAACTCAGAGATTTCCACTCAGAGGTCTGATGATTCATTTGAGGGTCGTACAGTAACACCAACGTCTCATTGCTAGTTATTACTCTATTCACAATCCTCTTTCCACATCCACCATATCAATGAGCTCTCCGCTTTATATAAGTCCCGCTCTTCACACCTGCTGCTGCTCAATTGGGGTCATTATTGATTAACATCTTTCCGCAACCCATACAACAGGTACTCAAAGTAAACTGAACTGTAAAAACACGAACATATGCTCAGCACTGTCCATATCGTTGATGATTACACGTCCTTTACATGTTTCGCACACATTTCTCTACAATACGCGCTTATTACATTGTAAAATATTATGGTTAATCGGAATGTCTGTGTTTTTTGACTCTACTCGTATATATATATATATATATATATATATATATATATATATATATATATATTATATATT
>JABUQX010019453.1:0-22500 GCA_015478945.1 Trachelipus rathkii | reverse complement strand
ACAAAGTAATTAAGTATATGATTTTAACTTTTTAAGTACACTTGAGACTGAAAGTATTAAACTGTTAATTTTATAATGGCTGTTTTATAATAAAAATAAAAATTATTTGCAATATAATTACGTTATACATTTGTTTCCGAAACTGAAATATATTTGTTTGTCATGTGTTGCGCCTGCATCTTTATGTCTTTACGGTACTTTACCGTATAGTCATTTGGAGATTAGATTCATTGGAAAAGTGGTATATTTTTTTATTCTCAAAAGCAAGCGAAAAAAAAAATAGTTGAAACAAAAAAATGTTTTACTGTAGCTCTGTAAGCACTTAGCTAAGTAGAGTCCGACATTTTTTAATTTGATTGCTGGAAGTCGGAGTCGGAGTCGGAGTCGGAGTCGAAAATTTTTGTTTGAGTGGAGTCGGAGTCGAATTTTTTTGTTTAAGTGGAGTCGGAGTCGAGTCTGAGTCGAAATTTTTTTTTAAGTGGAGTCGGAGTCGGAGTCGGTGTCGGAGTCGGAGTCGGAGTCAAAAATCCAAATTTGAATTTAAGGAGGTCGGAGTCGAAAATCCAAAATTGAATTTAAGGAGTCGGAGTCGGAGTCGGAGTCGAAAAAATTATTTTACGACTCCGCAGCCCTGATTATATATATATATATTATATATATTTATATAATATATTATATAATATATAGTATATATATATATAATATATAATATATATATATATATTATATATATATATATATATATATATATAAATTATATTTTATATATACACATTATTTTTTTTCTTTTAAGTCCATTTAATATATATATACATTTATATGCAAAGGTCCAGATTTTGATCACCTTTGCGAACTCGAAAAGTATGACACTTACAGAAAAAACAATTCATATTTGGAATCATCCTATAAAGCTTATTACTAGAGTGTAAAAAAAAAAGAAAAAAAAGAAAAAAAAGATAGATGCAAAGTGTCGGGGTCTCTCGGCCTCTAGGTGGACGAGGGGGAGACCTCAATCGGTTTCGAGCCCCCTAATGGAAATATGTTTCCTTGAACTTCAATTTTTAGGGGGCTCGAGCCGAATGGGGGACAGAGGCGGGGACTTTGGAGGGGGGGACGAAGTCCCCCCCGTCGTCCACGTAGAGGTCGAGAGACCCCGACAACTGATATCTATGCGGTCTAGTCTAGGGTGTTCGTTAGTTTTAAATCATAAAACGACTTTACATATAGGCTGTATATATAATTTGTTTATTTTTTATATATTTATTTTTTTTTACATTCTGGTAATAAGCTTTATACGCTGATTCCAAAATATGTAATTGGTTTCTGTAATGTGGGTCATACTTTTCGAAATTCGCAAGGGTGATCCAAAATCTGAATTGCCATATATATATATATATATATATATATATTATATATATATATATATATATAATATATATATATATATTATTATATATATATATTATATATTATATATAATATATATATATATATATATATATATCAACCTAAGTTCAACTTCCATCTGAAACTGTGACTTCTTTTAATTTAGATCTTTGAACTTGGTCTGGAAAGACGAGATAATTTTTATGTTATTTTGCAAAAAAAACAAAAACTTTTGATTGACCTGTCGAGGAGAGAGAAGGAGAGAGAGAGAGAGAGAGAGAGAGAGAGAGAGAGAGAGAGAGAGAGAGAGAGAGAGAGGAGAGAAGAGAGAGAGAGAGAGAAGGAGAGAGAGAGAGAGAGAGAGAGAAGAGAGAAGATGCTACGTTGGGAACATTTGACACACTTGTTCTACATGTTTTTTATATAAAACTTCATGAAAATAACTTCGGACTCATCCAGATACGAAAATTTTCAATAGAAAAAAAGAAAAGAAAAAAAATAATGTAATTTATGAAAAAGAGATTGGAAAATTTGCAATAGGTCACAACTAAGTTAATACGTTATATCCATATATATATATAATATATATATATATATATATATATATATATTAATATATATAATATATAATATTTAATATATATATATATATATATATATATAATATATATATATATTATATATAATAATAATATATATTATATATATATATATATATATATATATAATATATATTATATATATATATATATATATATAATATATATATATATATATATTATATATATATATATATTTATATATATATATATATATATATATATTATATAATATATATATATATGATAATTATATATATATAATTAGTATATATATATTATATATATATATATTAAATATAATATATATATAATATATATAATATATATATATATATATATATAATATATATATATATATATATATATATATATAATATATATATATATATATATATATATATATATAAATATATATATATATTATATATAATATATATATATATATATATTATATATATATATATATATATATATATATATATATATAATATATATATATATATATATATATATATTATAATATATATATATATATATTACAAAAAAAATAGAGGAGGGCTTCGCTTGTTTATTTCAAACAAATTAATATCTCAAGTTTGAAAAGAAGATATTACTTCTTCGACTTAAAAAAATAATTTAAGATTAAGAAATCAAATATTATAAAAAAATTAAGCTACTTGCCCACACTTTTGGTTCTCAAAAAATATATTAAGCAAGCCAAACTTTCGTCCCCCTCCGTTTTTTTTTTCAAAATTAGAAATTGTTCTATTATTGTATTAATATTTGTTCTGTTTCTTCATGTTATATGTTTAAAATTGCTAAATCACCAAGCCGCATTTGTTTTCGTGCTTCTCAAGTACGATTTTATAAGCTTTAACTTTGAAAAGCTTCTTTCAGCAGTAGCTGTGGTAACGGGAAATGTCAAATAAAGCTGTGATCAGGGAAGTAGCTTACCAGACAAGCGTTTTCCTCAATGAGTAAACTTGCGATTTCTAACATTTTTCGTCCGACGGATTTCTTCGGATAATATTCTAGAGGATATTACTTGGTCAACCAAGGTTTTAGATATATCATTGGGATATTTATTTGCAAGAGCCTTGGCTTTTTATGTGATTTCTTCGTGTCAGATTTGTTAACTTTTGTGGTGTCAGAAATGAAAAGCTTTGGACGATAGTTGTCAGACTCGTAAATCTCATTTCTATTTGGTTTATTACGAAATCTAGCGATGCATTGAAAACTTTAATTTCAAAAGATTTAACCGGCTCGTCAATCCTGTGGTCAGAAGCTATCTCATCAAAAAAGCGTTTCACAAGCCACCCTTATTTTTTTTTGTTTCACAAACTATACTCCATGACTGGTCCAATTTTTTGGCTTCAGCCAAGAAATCAGAAAAGTTAGCTCTTACAGATTTTAATTTATCACGTGCCCGGCTAATAAAAGAACATGCTTTGTCGAGGTCGGCTGTTTCATTCTGCAAGCATTTTGATGCGATATTAATAATTTCAAGCACTTTGCTTTCAAGTGTGAGCAAAAGTATGAATTCAAATTTATCAAGGCGATTCCTAATTGATAGAGCTTCATGTACCACTGTGCTATTAGAGCTGTGTAGAATAATGTCAGTTAAGCATTTCATGACTAATTTGAAATCATTTTCTCACAACTAATATATATATATATATATATATATATTATATATATATATTTATTATATATTATATATTATATATATATATATATATATATATATATATATATATATATATATATATATATATATATATATATATATATTAGAGAAGGAGATCCAATTCGTAGTATCCTGACTTTTGACAATACTCCTTCTTTCTTCTTCCTCCACTGGGCAGGGTCTAGTTCGTGGTAGTAGAGGCTTGTAGTTATCTTTTCTGCTTGTTCCTCCACTGCACAGGTTAATGGTTGTTCTTTGATTGATCTTCGTATTAGGCCTCGTTTATACGTTGAGGGGCCTAAGTATCTACAGGTACTCGGGAATCAACCTTTCACTGTTGAAGTCGCCTTCTTTACCAAAAAGAGGCTATATGGTTACGCTTTGATTGGTATTTCGAGGCTAATGAACCATCAACCTAATAATTATAACACTTTTATAGTTATCTCTTTAATGATAAGGTGTTAAAACAGCTTTAGTTTTTGGTTATTTTATTAAATTTACATTCAGAATATATTAACAAGTTCGATGACTTCCTATAAAGTTTATTAATTTCTAATACATATTATTTTTCCTCTCTGACCTGCAATCGAATTAAGTTTTCATCTGAAGAGAGAGTTGAGAGAGAGAGAGAGAGGCGGAAAAAGTTAGAAATCATCTTTTAGATACAATTAAGCAGTGCTAAGTGTGCTATAAACAATAATTTTGTAAAGGATAATATAAACATTCAAATAACAATAAAATAATTTTATACTAACATATATTTAAAAGTCAAAATCATATATAACAAATTTATGATTAAAATAATTATAAAATATAAATATTCCATAGACATAAGCTGCGCTGATATTTTATGTTATATGATTTCCTATTTTCTATAATGTTCTAAGCTCAACTAACATATTTGAGCAATTTAAAAACGTTTTTTTGAAAAAATAATTTTAAAATTCATTATTTTATATAACATTTTAATCAATTATTTATGCACATACACACACACACACACATATATATATATATATATATATATATATATATATATATATATATATATATATATATATATATTATATATATATTATATATATATAATATATATATTATATATATATTATATATATATATATATATAATTATATATATAGTATTTGCTGAGGTTCGCAACATATACAATCTGCCAAATTATCGGATTAATAATTACAACTGCTTTGTTTTTATCTCTAAGGAATTTTAATTTTTATACTCACACAAGGGTCTCCGTATATTTATATTTTTATATATTTATATAAAATAAGAAAATAAGTATCAAACAATTGATACAATACAAAATGTAAATGAAAAGTAATAACAAGAAAAATAGAAAATAATTAGCTACGAAGACATGGCATACTTGATTTCCTTATTATTAAAGTTCTGTCTCTGGCTTACAATTGGTAGGTAAGAAATATAAAATGTTATAAATGGTTACTTAATAATTTTAATAATAACACCATACGTATGCTTATATTGTAGTAATATGAAAATGAAGCACCGGTCTGCCTGTAAATATGAAACAAAATTAAATAATTCATAAGATCACAAGACAATATATTATCGTCTGTATTCTATATAGACAACAACATTTATGATACGGTCATCACAAAGTATAAGTTACGTAGTAAGATTGATAACTTTATTTTACATGATAAAAATCATACTTGTTTTATCATAGATATATGGCAAATAGTTACTCAAATAGTTACTCTAATATACAGATAATACATGATAAAATATACATCAAACCTCTTTGAAAGATCACCTTTAGAGAACCTGAAAATCTAAAAAGTTATGGAAGTATTTTGACATCCTATCTTCCATGGCCGAATTAACTCTTGAAACCTAGTTTCTTGAACGAAGAAATCAAGTGAGCCATGGTATGATTGGATTCTTCAGCATGGATCATCTTTGGTAGTTTAACCGTAGTTGTTCTTTGAGAGAGGAGTTGTTTGTAAACAGCTAGATGCAATGATAGGATCACATAGTGCAGCAAATTCGAGATTAATTGGTGAGAATGTACTCGAAAGAAAATTTAATACTAGGAGTGTTTATTTAATTATTACCATAATTGCGACTAGAACTTTTAATTGGAATCGGAATTGAGTTATTCAGACCTGGATTTTTAATTTTTGCTTACAGTAGGGATAAAGTTATTAGTATTTTACCGAAACATTCTTTATCCAGAAAGTTAAAACGAATCGGGTCCGTAAACGTTTCAGCTAAAATTCCTAAAGAAATTATAACATATATCAAGATTCCCTTTCGGTTTCCTAATTAAAAGTAACTTTTATTTCGCCATACCTATTATTAACTTGATAGCTAAGTATAATTTCGAATTTGAAAAACTCAAGTTTTGAAATTATTGACATGAAAGACAAATTTCTTCATAAAATTTTAAACATTGCAATACATACTTATTAAAATATTCTATGCTAAATACGGTCTTTGACATCGCTTGGCAAGCTTATGGAATTGCTTAGGAGAATTTAATTTTAAGAATAACAGCACTGGACTATTTTGGACTTTCTTTCCACTCACATTCGCATGTTTATAGTAAAATATTTTGAGGTAGACAGTTCTAATTTATCTCTCACTATGTCCCTAATCTGTAAAACTTGCTGGTACTGTTCAGCGGTATAGCCGAGTCGGAAATAAATTCCATTCGAGGAGAAACATGGTTATTATATCAACTTGAGCTGTCTTCTAGATCATAGGGAAAACATTTTCAAAAAAAGTAAAGAAGGAAGTGAGGAGTATTACATATATTATATTATTACTTGTATTATTGAAAGCTGATTGACAGATGGAAAGGTAAATACTCTAATTTGTATAACTGTCAGAGACGTAGTGTCTCAGATAGTTCTAAATACGTAGATTCTCTCTTTCATATAATGAGTTTGAAAATGAGTACCTCACGGTGGTGATACTAAACTTTATACGCCAAAACTTACATATTTCTCGAAATAAATTAGAAGTAGACTCTAGCGTTGTCCGAAATTAAGATTTCAAATGTAGATTGAGGGGATATAATTCTAATGAAAAGAGCAGTAACCTTTACAGATCCATTGTGAGTTTTGAGAGGTACAAGCTCGCAGTAACGTGTGAGAGAATCCCTTAGAACAAAAATATATTTAGAACCAGATTATCCAAATGAACAATTTTAAAAAGAGCATACGGAAACGGACATGAACCACGGGAAGTAGTATCAGGACAGGATGAGAGCTCACCAAAGGATGCCGCCGCTGAGCGTTCTTATCAGTCCTCACGTTTGATAACTGATAACGGGTGCATGTTTCCAGATAACTGCATGATAACGTGTCTCTTTGTAATTATTTTTATTTTTATTTTTATTTTTTATTTTTATTTTTATTTTTATTTTTATTTTTATTTTTATTTTTATTTTTATTTTTATTTTTATTTTTATTTTTATTTTTATTTTTATTTTTATTTTTTATTTTATTTATTATTTATTATTATTATTATTATTAAATTATTATTATTATTATTATTATTATTATTATTATTATTATTATTATTATTATTATTATTATTATTATTATTTTTATTATTATTATTATTATTATTATTTTATTATATAATTATTATTATTATTATTATTATTATTATTATTATTTATTTTTATTTATTATTATTATTATTATTATTATTATTATTATTATTATTATTATTATTATTATTATTATTATTATTATTATTATTATTATTATTATTATTATTTAATTATTTATTTTCTATATTTATTTTAATTAATCTTAATATTATATTTTCTTCGTCAACGTTATTTTTGTTCCTGTTGCCAGTTCTGCTGCTGTACGCTGCCGCGTACAGCTGCCTGCATCAGCAGCCGTCGCTGCGGCCGCGGTCACTGTTGCGTTCTGGATTGCGCCCGCGCGCGCGCCCGCCGGGACGCAGCGGTTAGCGACCGGTCAGGTTGCACGTCGCGTTCCGGTTCCCCGGTTCGAAATCGCGGTCCAGTGTTGATCATACCTGTTTCAGTTTAGGCATCCTGTATGAGTCAACCCTGAAGGTCTGATCAGAAGTTTTATTATTATTATTATTTTATTATTAATTATTATTATTTTATTATTATTATTATTAATTATTATATTATTATTATTATTATCTATTATTATTCATTATTATTATTTATTATTATTATTATTATTATTATTATTATCATTGTAAATTATGATTAAAACCTGGATATTACGTAAAGGATGAAACTTGGTATACAGCTTTCTAGAATGTATCTTAGGTGCAACCGTGGTAAAATGACCGAGGGCACCCCAGTGTGGGTTGTCGGCCCCCAAACCTGAAATATTGACATAGAACGACGAAACTTGGTATACAACCTTTTTAGGATGTATCTTAGGTGGGAACCGAAGGTAAAATGACGGATGGGGACCCCCATTGGCGGGCTGCTTACCCCCAAAACCGAAATATTGACGTAGGTGCAGGATAACTCGGTATACAACCTTCTAGGGATGTATCTTAGATGGCAGCGGGGAAATAACCGTGGACGCCCCAGAGCGGTGACTGGGCCCTAAACCTGAATATTGACGAGAACGATGGAAAACCTTCGATGCAGCGTTCTTATAAGGTACATCCGTGTGGAAGAGGTTAAAATGACACTACAGCCTCTGGGTATAGCTGTGCCCAAAACTGAATATTGACATAGAACGATGAAATTTGGTATACAGCCTTCTTATAATGTAACATCGATACAGAGGTAAAATGACACTATGCCCCCTAGGTGATGGGGCAGTGCCCCAAAACCTTGAATATTGACATAGAACGATGAAATTTGGAATACAGTCTTCTTATAATGTATCCTTGACATTGACGATGTAAAATGACAATACGCCTCTTGGGATGATGGGGCTGCCTTGCCCCAAAACCTTGAATATAACATGAAAGATGAAATATGGGATACAAGCCTTCTATATAATGTAACATCGATACAGAAGAGTAAATGACACTACGCCCCTAGGTGATGGGGCTGTGTCCCAAAACTTTGAATATTGACATAGAACATTGAATTAGTATACACACTTTCTAGAGTAACAACCTATACAGAAGAATGTAAAATGACACTAAGCCCTTAGATGATGGGGCTATGCCCCAAAACTTTGAATATTGACATAGAACGATGAAATTTGGCATACAACCTTCTTATAATGTATCCTCGATACAGAAGAGGTAAAAATGACACTAAGCTCTCATGATCTCTAGGACCCCAAACCTTGAAATATTGACATAAACCGATGAAAATATTGGTACACAGTCTTCTTATAATGTATCCTTGACATAGACAAGGCAAAAAAAACTTATCAACTGTCCTGTTCTTTCTAGTTCACTTGACCCTCTATTCTTTGCGGCGCGATGTTGGTTCTTTATCTCTTTTCTATAGTACCGTAGCGGCAAGTGCTCGAGGGAACGTTCCACTCGCGTGCACCACCTTTAAGACGCCCCCGTAGCCACAAGGGGTGCTGTGTCGGCACATGAGTTTTGTGTTGATATCAGCAACTCCAGACTAGTTCGCTGCGGTGACCTCCTTTCTTTCCTGCCACCTCTGTTTCGTGTGGAATTCTCTCCATCATTCTTGTGGTTTCCTACTCAAATTTAAGCTTCCTTCACTTAAAGCCCGCGTCGTGCTCATCTGCGTTAAATTTGCTGTAGTGATTTTTTGTTGATTTTAAACACCCCCCTCCTTGAATAGGGCCTTTGCCGTGAGCGGTGGTGATAACCGTAAAAAAAAGGATGTTAAAATGGCACTACGCCCTTTGGTGATGGGGCTGTGCCCCAAAACCTTGAATATTGACATAGAACGAAGAAATTTGTATACAGCCTTCTTATAATGTACATCGATACGGAAGAGGTAAAATGACAATACGCCCCCTATGTGATGAGGCTGTGCCCCAAAACTATGAATATTGACATATAACGATAAAATTTAGTATACACCTTTTCTTAGGATGTTAACAACATATACAGAGGATGTAAAATGACACCTAAGCCCCTTAGATGAATGGGGCTTTGCCCCAAAACTTTGAATATTGACATAGAACGATGAAATTTGGTTATACAACCATCTTATAATGTATTCATCGATACAGCAAAGCAGGTAACAATGACACTACGCCCCAAGGATGTTGGGGCTGCTGCCCTAAAACCTGGAAATCTGACATTAGAACGATGCTGAAACTCGGTATACACCCTTCATACAAGATATCCTCGTTGTAGACGAGGTTACATGACCATGGGGACCCCTAAGCGGGTACAGGCCCTTAAACCTAGAATATTGACGTAGAACGATGAAACTTCATATACACCCTTCATATAACCTATCATCATTATAGGTTAGGTTACATGAGTGAGGGTACCCTGAGGGGATGCTAACCCCTAAAAATAGAAAATAACCGTAGAATGATGAAACTCTGTGTTATTATCATTATAACAATCAAAATAGAGTCAATTTTCCAAAGAAACCCATAAGTACAGTTTATGATCAGTACTGTTTTTAAAGGTTGAAGACTGTCATTTCTATTTTCAAATATCGTTTTCTTTTTATAAACGCCAACTTATATTTTATTTCTCCTAAGTTGAAATTATGTTTGTTATTTTTAATATATTTTTTATTTTATTTTACAAGTTTCATTTTACATTTAAACTTTGTTTAATTTTTTTATTTAACAAATTTTTTTTCTTTTTTCTTTTTTTTTCTATCTTAATTTTTATTTTGTTAATTTTTTTAAAAATATTTTAACTTGATTTTTTTTTAAATATTTTGTTTTATTTTTTAAAAATTTAAATTTTTTAATATATTTTTGTTTTATTTGCTTAAAATATTTGTTTTTACTAAAAAATTTATTCTTTTCATGTTTATAACGTAAAAAATTTGCCTTTTTTACAAACCTTAAAGCAGTAAATCAGTAAAATCAGTAAATCAAACCACACACCCCTATCCTACACTCGATGATCTATTGAGCTATTGATCTATCGATCTAATGATTCAGGTCATATTTCGAGTATCATTTTGGTTAAATATAACATAAAAATAAGTTCTTTTTTATACTGACCTTGAATATATGACTAACCTAGCAAAGCTTTTGTACGCATCCAATTAATGCTAACATAAGCATAACACTGAACTTAAGAATATAATGTACAACGACAAACCTAACATACCTTACGCTCGAATAAACGGCTAACATTAACAAAGTTCCATACTTAACAACAGTAAAGTAACCTACTCGCACTTTTTCAAACATATCTCCAACATATCACTGTTATTTTTTTTACGTTACATAGTAATATTTAACAAGCATTTATCAAATCCTAACCTAATTACCATACTAACCAACGAATATACATGCAGACGTAAACAAAGTTTTCACATTCAATAAAGCTAACATAGCTAACTGAACTCAAGAATATAACGTGACAAACGACAAACATAACATACTTAACACACAAACGACATATTAATAAACTGTCATCAGTAAACAAAGTTACAACTTAACCATTAAAGGTAATTATATATGAACATATAGTCAGTCATTATACATAATTGGCAATGAAAGTTACTATATAAATACATAAAACATATGGTTTTATTTGCAATATATTAATTCATCTATTCAAGGGGATATAGGATTCTGTATAAATATTGAGCAAGCTCTATTTTTTTCTCCAGAGATTCAAGCACCTTTTAAAGGAGTAAGTATAAATGCCATCCTGCAGAACTAAACCCATTACTTCGTTATATTTTGTTCAACAGCACTTACTCTCTCATGCAGAGAGATGTCAACTTATCCATGTGCTAGTTATTAACATTTATCCTTGTATGCATCACTATACGTAAACCACATGTTCAGGTGAAAATTGCTAGATTTACTCCAAATAGCTATTATGTATTTAAGTTTTCAGTATGTCGGACGTCATCAAGATGTGATGTTAACTCGTTTTTCATTTAGTCAAAGCTGTTAACATTTTCAGATGTGTCGACTTTGAAACCTATCACATTGTGTATGCCAGAAGGTCGCATATCCCGATGGGCCTTCATAGTTTGCGTACATCAATGCTTTTAATATTGTGCAATATCAGAAAACAACATCTATTCTATTAGGAACTCTTCACGCTGTCTCCCCAGGCTAGATATTACACTACGACTCGAAGCATCAGATGAGCACACAGTTAGCCTTCACCCCATGCTTCAATGACATCGTAACTTGATGAATTCGTTCAACAGAAAGGAAATAATGGTCTATTGATTTGCACACTTAGGTGGAATACAAACAAATTTTGTATCGACGTCCATTGTGGTTTACGAATAATATAAAAAAATGACACATCGTTGCGTATTACGAAGGTCATTGTTAAGATATCACTAACGAGCTTAGGAGCCGAGTGACGACGGGTCATTATACAGCACAGCGAAAATGCTTACTGATGAAAATACGGAGTATGATAAACAGTCGCAAAAACTATGAGATTCTTTTTCAACCAATCAGAAGAAAGTTTTATCAGGTATATGACGGACGAACGAACCATAATTCCTAGTAAGGACTTTTATACCCTAATCGTTCTGTTTATGTTGTATTTTTTATTTTCATGGTCAGCTTACATTCCGATTTATTTTCGTGTCGCTATTTGTATTTCATACCCAGGTCTTACGAGCAATCGTTTCACGTTTGTATTTGTATTTCGTGTTTCATTAGAGTTATTAGATACAAGTCGAAAAATTGTTCAAACTCCTCCCATTTTTTCGACACATTACGCAATACCTATGATACTGATTTGGTTTCCATTATCGATAAATTTACGCCTTCTATTTCCTCCAATGTGAATCAATTAACAAATTCTCTTAAAAAACATTTATGTTTTTGCCTAAATTGTGTCTTATGTTTTATAAACATTAGCATTAGTTATTTTTAACAAAAACCTAACAAAATTTATCATGACATTAGCCTATCTATTCATGCTAATTCAACCGAATAATTTGCATCTATACAGTTGCTTGTCAAATGCGATCGTCAGTCAGAAGATACGAGATTTACCAACTTACCAATAACTCACAATGCTTTCTATCGGCTAACTTACCGCTATAACCAATTGTTAAATTATAACATTAAACATAGTGATACTATTATATCATAACCTAATTAAAAAATTGAATTACGAATAAATGCCTACATAACAAAGATTTTAACATCAGCGACATAACACAAAACACATAAGTTATTGTAATTGTTTAAATTATTTAAATTTATTTTTCAAATTTTTATTCTTTTTAATTTTTGTTTATTTAAAATATAAAAATATTTAAAAAAAACTTTTATTTATTTTTATTTTATTTTGTTTAAAATATCTTTTTCCAAATTTTTTTTATTCTTTTTATGTTTATAACTTAAGAAATTTGCATTTTTACACACCCTAAAACAGTAAATCGATAAATCAGTAATTCAAACCCATCGTCCCCACCCTCCTTCCACCCTCATCCACCCATTTCTATGATCTATTGTTCTATTGTCTCAAGTTACACTTCGAGTATCATTTTGGATAAACAAACATAACGATAAAATTAAGTTCTTTATACACTGATCAACGAGTATACGCTAGCGTGATAAAGCTTTCACCTTAATAAAACTAACATAGCGTCATCTGAACTAGGAATATTAGACATAACGACAAATCTAACATACCTTAAGCACGAATAAATTGCTAACATTAACGAAGTTGCATACTTAACAACATTGAAGGAACTAACATAGCCTACAAATAAAACGTAACCTATTCACACATTTTTCAAGCATATCTCCAACCTATAAATGCTAATTTTACATTAACATGATGATATTTAGCAAAAAAAATGTACCATACCTTGTCTAATTATCATACTGCCCAATGAATATATGCTAACGTAACAAAGTTTTTTACATTAACATCGTAATATTTATCAAAAATTTTATCACAACCTTAAATAATTATTATTCTGACCAACGAATAATTGCAAACATAACAAAGTTTTATCCAAACATAACAAAAACAGAAAAGTTTTATCAAACATAACACAAAAAAAGTTCTTTAGAATAAAGATATCATAGTAAAGTGTTAATTAGTTACTGATTTTAAATCCAGCTACAATCAAATCCGATCAAGTCCCGCTGTCCCTCCCTGCTCCCCGTCCATAACCCTTTTTGATTTCATGACCTCTATTGATCAGGTCTCAAATTAACTATAGTGGTTTGTAAAATATAAAAGGGTATCAGCCGTTATTATCATATATAGAGAAGAAAAAGAAAATGAAAAAAAAAAAAAAAAGAAAAGAAAAAAAACTCACACAAAAAAAAAATAAAAAAAAAAAAAAAAATAACACACCCCTGCGTGCGGAGACACCTTGTAGACCCATCTATGAAGATCAAGTAGCAACACAAAAAAAAGACAAATTTCTCCCCACAGTGAGTACGAAAAATAAATTTTGTCTATAGTAACTATATTTACACAATACATGCACCTAAAAGTTTCAGCAATCAGGGCTTCCCCAATTGCGGACATGGAGCTAAATGCCAATCGCCTCCGGATTATTCGCAACCACTCTTACGTAATATTCGCCCGGTCGCAAACCGGAAGAAATGCCAGGATAAAAAACCAAACCTGCGAAGTTAAAAAGAAAAAACGAAAAAAAAAAAAAGAAAAATAAAAAATAAAAATATATCGCAAGAAAAGAAAAAAGGAAAAAAAAAAGAAAGTTACTAACATAGCGTACAAAAACGTACACCATTCATCCTTTTTTCAAATCGTATCTTCTATCAATCATATCAATGTTAAGTCTCGTTTTACATATGATACGACAGTAATATTTAACAAAACGAAAAATATATACATAACCATTTCTGAATTATCATACAGAACCAACGAATATGCTAAGCGTACAACAGTTTTTATTTTATAATTCAACCATATATATTATTAAAAAAAATTTTATCATCAACCTACGTAACTGATCATAATTCCTCCCCAACAATAATTTGAAACCATAACAAAGGTTATTATCCCGCAATACACTATAAAAAATCAATTTCTGGTTGAATAATATATTCGTCAGGTACAAGTGTGTAATAGTACCAATATCCATAAAAGCACGTATAATCAAACCAGCCCGTCCCCTCCCCTCCCCTCCCTCCCACCGCCCTTCCATAGATTCTTGTGTATCAATTGATTAGGTCACATTCTGCTGTGGAGTATCATTTCGGATTAAAC
This sequence comes from Trachelipus rathkii, assembly GCA_015478945.1. NCBI lineage: Eukaryota > Metazoa > Arthropoda > Malacostraca > Isopoda > Trachelipodidae > Trachelipus > Trachelipus rathkii. The sequence continues at coordinate 7,509 of JABUQX010019453.1, read as the reverse complement.
ATAACAGCAAAAATAAGTTCTTTATATATAACCATTGAATATATCTAAACCTAACATTGTTTCACATAATTAAAAGCTAACATAGAATTACCAGAACTTTAAGATATAATGTTACAACGGAACAAAACCCTAGCACACCTTAACGCTGCCGACTAAACTACATAACATACCAAAGTTCCATGACTTAAACAACAGTAAAGTATCATCACAGTTTACAAGCGTACTATTCACACTTTTCAATCATATCTCTAGACATAATCAATGGTTTAATTTATACAATTTAACATGTTAATTTAGCAAAAATGAGCATAATCCTGTTCTAATATCATACGGTAAGGGCACAACCCAAAGGGGCTGTGCCTTATGTAATCCGCTTTCATCCCCCTTTCGGGTACCCGAGATGGGCTTCATGACATCTCTCTGGGGTTGATCTCCACAGTAGTACTTACAGTGTTGCCAAAATCTCCTCTGTCATGATGCGCTGTTGCCAACCTATCCAAGTTTGTCTATAGTAAAAAGCTGAGTTGTTATGTCTACATTATATTCCACGCTTAATGTTGCCGGTATGTTCATTTTTTGATGTTTATGTTATCTAAAAATGATACTCGAAATATGATTTAATGATAAGATCAATAAGATCATGAAGGTGGGTGGCGCGCAGGGGAGTAGAGGGGACGGATGGTTGATTACTGATTTTATTCATTACAGCTTTAAAATCAGTAAACTATTACACTTTACTATGATATTTTATTCAAAGAACTTGTTTTTATGTTATGTTTGGATAAAACTTTGTTATTTTTTATGTTATGTTTGGATAAAACTTTGTTTGTTTGCAATTATTCGTTGGGATTATGATATTTAGGTATGGTTATGATGAATTTTTGTTAAATTTTACTATGTTTAATGTAAAAAACTGTTACGTTAGCTTTATATTCGTGGTCCAGTATGATAATAGACAGGTTTATGCTAAATTTTTGTTAAATATTAACGTGTTAATGTAAAATTAACTTGTAATATGTTAGAGATATGCTTGAAAAAGTGTGAATAGGTTACGCTTTGTATGCTGTGATAGGTACTTTACTGTTGTTAAGTATGGAACTTTGTTAATGTTAGTAGTTTATTCGCGCGTAAGGTGTGCTAGGTTTGTCGTTGTACATTAATATTCTTAGTTCAGTATAGTTCTATTTTAGCTTGAATACTTATGTAACTTTGCCGGTACGCATATATTCGTTGGTTATATATTAAAGAACTTATTTTTGTTTATGTTTAGTCCAAAAATGTCTTCGTGTAACCCTGAATCAATTAGATCACAAGATCATGGAGAGTGCGAGGGAAGGGCTGGTTTGTTAATATTTACTGATTTACTGCTTAGCGATCGGTAAACTATTACACTTTACTACCGATATTTTATTCAAAGATTTATTTTTATTTATGTCTGGATAAAATCTTTATGTTTGCGATTATTTGTTGGGGATTATGATATTTAGGTTAAGGTTATGATAATTTTTTGTTAAATGTTACTATGTTAATGTAAAAAACTTTGTTAAGTTAGCATATATTCGTTGGTCTGTATGATAATTAGACATGGCTATGATAATTTTTTTTTTTGTTAAATATTACTGTTATTCAATGTTTAAAAATTTAACATTGATATGATAGAGATCGATTGAAAGTATGGAAGTGTTACGTTTTTGTACGCCTATGTTAGTTCTTTCTTTTTTCGTTTTTTTCTTTTTCTTCATATTTTTTTAATTGTTTCCTTTTTCTTTTTTTTGCTTTCTTTTTTATGTTAGCATTATTCGTTGGTCAGTATATAATTAGGTAAGGTTGTGATAAAATTTTTGATAAATATTACGATGTTAATGTAAAAAACTTTGTTACGTTAGCATATATTTATTGGGCAGTATGATAATTAGACAAGGTTATGATTTTTTTTTCGAAATATCATCATGTTAATGTAAAATTAACATTTATAGGTTAGAGATATGCTTAAAAATGTGTGAATAGGTTACGTTTTTTTTGTATGCTATGTTAGTTCCTTCAATGTTGTTAAGTATGGAACTTCGTTAATGTTAGCAGTTTTTTCGTGTTTAAGGTATGTTAGGTTTGCCATTATGTCTGATTTCCTAGTTCAGATGACGCTATGTTAGTTTATCATTAAGTGAAAGCTTTATCACCTAGCGTATACTCGTTGATCAGTGTATAAAGAACTTAATTTTACGTTATGTTATGTTTATCCAAAATGATACTCGAAGTGTAACTTGAGACAAAAGAACAATAGATCATAGAAATGGGTGGATGAGGGTGGAAGGAGGGTGGGGTGGGTGATTTGAATTTCTGATTTACCGATTTACAGTTTACTGTTTACTTCTTTTTCTTTTTTTCTTTTTCATTTTTTCTTTGTCTTTCTTTCTTTTTTTCTTTGTCCTTTTTTTCTTTTTTCTTTTTCTTTTTCTTTCTTTTTTCTTTTTCTTTTTCTTTTTCTTTTTTTCATTTTTCTTTTTTTCATTTTTCTTTTTTTCTATTTTATTTTTTTATTTTTTCATTTCTTTTTTTATTTTTATTTTTTAATTTTTATTTTTTCATTTTTCTTTTTTCTTTTTTATTTCTTTTTCTTCTCTATATAATGATAATAACGCTGATACCCTTTATGAGTTTACAACCCATATATATGAAATGTGACCTGAATCAATAGATCAATAGATCAAAAGGTTATGGACGGAGGGCAGGGAGGGGACAGCCTGGACGGATGGTTTGATTTACTGATTTACTGATTTACTGATTTAAAATTAGTTAACTATTACACTTTACTATGATATTTTACTCGAAGAACTTATTTTTGTGTTATGTTTGGATAAAACTTTGCTGCTTTGTTGATATATTGAACCGTTTTTTATCTTTGCAATTATTCGTTGGTCAGTATAATAATGAGGTAAGTTGTGATAAAATTTTTATAAATATTACGATGTTAATTTAAAAAAACTTTTGTTACGTTAGCATATATTTATTGGTGTCAGTATAATAATTAGACAAAGTTATGAATTTTTTTTTTAAATAAATATTCATGTTAATGTAAAATTAACATTTATAGGTTAGAGATATGCTCAAAAATGTGTGAATAGGTTACATTTTTTGTAGACTATGTTAGTTTCTTCAATGTTGTTAAGTATGGAGCTTCGTTAATGTTAGCAGTTTTTTCGTGTTTAAGGTATTTTAGGTTTGCCATTATGTCTGATATTCTTAGTTCAGATGACGCTATGTTAGTTTTATTAAGGTGAAAGCTTTATCACGCTAGCGTATACTCGTTGATCAGTGGTATAAAGAATTAATTTTACGTTATTGTTATGTTTAATCCAATGGATTCTCGAAGTGTTTAACTTGAGACAAAAGGGAACAATAGATTATTAGAAATGGGTTGGTATGAGGGGAAGGAGGGTGGGGTGGGTTGATTTGAATTACATGAATTTACCGATTTACTGTTTTAGGGTGTGTAAAAATGCAAATTTTAGAGGTTATAAACATAAAAAGAATAAAAAATTTTTGGAAAAAAAATATTTTTAAAAAAATATTTATATTTTAAAAATAACAAAAATTAAAAAGAATAAAAATTGGAAAAATAAGTTTAAATAAATAAAAATTACAATAAACGTAATATATTTTCTTAGGTTTACTGATGTTAAAACTTTTGTTTATGTTAACATTTTATTCGTAGTTCATATGATAATTAAGTTATGATATAATAAATATCACTATGTTAATATATAAATTAACATGGTATATCGCAGTTGCGATAGAACATGGGAGATTTTTAAGTTTGGTAACTTCGTATCTGACTGAGATAATTGACAACACTGTATAATTAGCAGTTTATTCGTTGATTAGCATGGATAGATATGTTATGTCATTGATAAAAATTTTGTTAAGCGTTTTGTTAAAAAATTACTATACTAATGTTATAAAACATAAAGACATAGCAAAAAATAAAATGTTTTTAAGAAATTTGTGTATATTGAAACCCCTGTGACACAAACAAGAATCAAATGTACTGCGTAATGTTTCGAAAATGAAACCAAAGAAGAATCATAGGTATTGCGTAATGTTCGAAAAGTGGGAGGAGATTGAAAAGTGATGCCTTATATTTTGAAAACTCTAATGAAACAGAAAAGATACAAATCGACCGCTAAACGAATGCTGGTAAAACTTGGGTATGAAAATACAATACGAACTGAACTCTACTGAATTGTAAAGCCTTGACTGAAATACAAACACGAACCAGAAAACGATTAGGGTGTAAAGCCTGTACTTGGAATTATGGTTCGTTCGTCCGTCATATACTTGTTTGACTTTCTTCCAATTGGTTGAAAGAAAGAATCTCATTTTACGTTTTGCGACTGTTTATATACACGAATTTTCATCGTAAGACATTTTTTTCGCCGTGGCTGGTATATGATGACGTCTCACTCGGCTCCTAAGCTCGTTAGTGCTTTCTTTACAAGGACCTTCGTAATACCAAACGATGTGTCATATATATTTATTTCGTAAACCGAATGGACGTCGATACATTGTTTGTATTCCAATCTAGAGTGCAAATAAAATAAAAAAAAAAAAAAAAAAAAAAAAAAAAAAAAAAAATAAAAAAAAAAAAAAAAAAAAAAAAAAAAAAAAAAAAAAAAAAAAAAAAAAAAAAAAAAAAAAAAATTTACCATTAAAACTCATCTCTGTTCATCAATTCATCAAGATTATCGATTGTCCCTGAAGCATGGTGAACGCTAACTGGGGTGTGTATTCTGATGCCTGTGACTCGTAGTTGAATATCTAGCTGGTGAGAAGCGTGAGGGCTCTAATAGAATAGATGTTGTTTTCTCGTCGGATGTGACAATATAAGGCTTAGATGTGCTGCAATTATCGTTTGAAAGCCCACTTGATTAGACCTTCTGCATACAGTAAAGGTTTCACATTTCGAACAAAAATCTGAAAAAATTTACAGCTTTCCTTAAATTAAAAATAAGTTAATAAATATATAAAAGATGTTGACATACTGAGGACTTAATACATGTAAGCTCATGAATAATCTACAATATTTACACTGAAACTTGTGGTTTTATGTATACAGGAGTATGTAAATAACTAGCAACACTGCGATAAGTTGACATCTCTCTGGGCATCAGAGAGTAAGTGCTGACTTGAACCAAATATAAGAAGAAATGGTTTAAGTTCTGCAGGATGCATTTATACTTACATCCTTTCAAGGGGCGTTGAATCTCTGGAGAAATATATAGAGCTTGCTCAATTTATACAGAATCCTATATCCCCCTGATTAGATGAATTAATATATTGCAAATAAAACATATGTTTTTATGTATTTATATAGTACACTTTTCATTGAAAATTGTTATAAAATGAAAACTTATTTTATTTCCCCTATGTCAAATTTATTTTAATAATTATAATACGTTCCTATTTATTTGTATGAAAATTATAATTTCCTGTAATCACGAATAAAATAATGTTTCTTTATGTGTATTATAAGAGCTTAACTCAAAGCTTGATCTATATTATAGTAACTTCCAAATGAGTCTTGTTTCTGATAGCGATCTACCAGAGTTTTTAAAATAAAGCTGTGGTTTTAATTAATTGTAAAGCTTTTTTATTTTAATATAAAAATCTACACTGATCCATTATGCATTATTTTCAATTATTGTAATTTATATAAAGGTAAATACCCACTTAAATAAAGTATATATAACCCACACTATATATTCAAAATATACGGACACATTCGTTACCAAGATTTCAAACAGAAACTGCCACGACTTCTCGTACTTTTTCATACATTTCGTACAAATTTACGGGAAGTGAACGAAAAGTTTCAGATAATTTTTCGATTAGCAAAGGGAAGGTAGGACAGACCACCCCGTTCCCTTATAATATTATATAAATATGACGGTCATTCGTCGTTTCGTAGATAAACTTACTGTAAGATCAGAGTAGGGAACGAAAATTTCTAAATGAGTTTATTCATTATCTATAGCTATTATTATTTGTGGTTGTTTTTCTTTAAATTTATGATGCAAAATAGCTTCTTTTTTTCACTTTTCTATAAAATTTTAATAATTTAAATAATTTTACCATTTAATTCTTTTATTTTGTTAGGAGCTACGTACCCCTGCCTAATCTGTGTATACGTCCCCGTGATATATATATATATATATATGATATATATATATATATATATATATATATATATATTATATATATATTATATTATATATATTATAATATATATTATATATATTATATATATATATATATATGTTATATATAAATATATATATTATATATATATATATATATATATTATATATACTATATATATATATATATATATATTATATATATCATATTATATATATATATATTATATATATATATATATTATATATAATAGATATATATACTATATATATATATATATATTATGGGCGTAGGCAAGCGGGGCAGGGGGCAGGGGGGCACTTGCCCCCCTAAACCTTGGCGAAATAAAAAAAATAACCTTTTTAGATTTTTGCCAAACGACTTTTTTAAGGGTTTATTAGTAGAAAAACTGAAAAATGATACATCAATCGATAGATACTGAATTAATAATTAATAATTACTAACGTATTATAAGCGATATCACTTATTTTCTTATAGTATTTATCGTGTTTCCGTTTCTCATAATTGGCTTGAAAGTCAACTAGCTGTGTGCTTTTTATTCAGCCTTGATAGGACAGCATTTCCTTCACTGAACTTCTCAGTATGCCGATATCATTTTGGCGGCGCTTGAATAAAAAGCTGCTAGTTATATATAATATATATATATATATATATATATATATATATATATTATATATATTATATATATATATAATATATATTATATATATATATATATTATATATATATATATATAAATTTAGGTGCAGCCTTTCCAATAGAATATTTAATACTTAAAAATATTACATGCTTTATTCTAAAAAAAATACATTTTTAGTCAGAAAAATTTTTTATGAAAAATATTAAATTATATTTAAATGAAAAAGAAATGAATATAAATTATTATAAAAAACAATTAATTAGGTTATGTCTTATTTGAAAATTCTACGTTCTCTGCGCACCTAGATCACAGTTCACTTGTTAAACGGGTATTTATATTTTATGGCGCCTATGGAATGTCCCACGTCACACCAAGTATAGAATAATAATAAATAAGAATAATACTTAAGAAGCCCATGGTCCGCCCATCTAGACTGTCCCAATCAACCAATAATTAATATAATAAATTAACAAATAATAATTATTAAATTGCTCCATTGACCCCAGTAAACTCCATGACTATTCCCAGTTATAACTCATAAGTATATAAGAAAATTACTTAAGACGCGCATGGTCCTTTTTAGAACTGTCATCATACCATATTAAAGTTAATGAATTAAGAAGACCGCATTGGCTCTCAGATAAGATGTCCCA
>JABUQX010019452.1:52500-53829 GCA_015478945.1 Trachelipus rathkii | reverse complement strand
AGGGAAGAGATTGTGGCCGATGGATGCAATAAAAATTGCAGAAAATCTCATTTAGCAGAAATATTGTTCACCGATGAGGCAAATTTCTCCAGAGACGCCATATTGAACTTCCGCAATAATCACATATGGGCTAATGAGAACCCACATGCAATAGTTGAAAGCTGGCATCAACACCAGTTTTCATTGAATTATGGGTCGGAATTGTTGGCGACCATTTATAGGTCCATTTCTTTTTACCAGTGAGGCTTACTGGAGATGGTTATCGCCATGATTTCTTGAACATGACTTGCCTACACTACAGGAAGACGTCCCATTATAATTAAGATCGAAAATGTTTTTATGCACGACGGCGCTCCAGTTTATTTCAGTTTAGTTGCTCAACTATTTAATACACTGTATATCCACGGCCGTTGGAATAGGTTTGAGGAGGGTACAAAACCTTGGCCTCGGCGGTTTCTCACAGACCTAAATGCATTGGATTTCTTTTTGCGGGGTCCCTGAAAAATTTGGTTTATACAGCAACAGTTTGAAAGTCCTGAAGATTAAAGGCTCACATAATCGCATCTTGTGACACAATTCGGCTTACACACGGTATATTTTGAACGTGTCCGCCAATCAATGCGTCTCAGAATACTGGCTTGTATTGCCGATGGGGGTGCTCCATTTCAAAATTTGTTATAACCTTAGTGCTCCATTGTTTCGTTACTATTTCTTTTGTATATTTTCTTCTGTGCAGTAATGTATGTATCTTATATAATTAAATAAATTGATTGAATTTTAAATTAAATTTCCAAATTTAATTTATGTCTATTATAAGTGTAATGTTAAATCAGGTTTTCTTTAACCTTGTAGACTTGGAAAACGAGGCGTATTTCGCGCTGAATATGTTTAATGACACATTTATCTTATCTTACGCAAGGAATATCATACTGAATTTTTTCGCAATTAATGATACACCCTGATATATATATATATATTATATATATATTATATATATATATATATATATATAATATATATCATATAGTATATATATATATATATATATATTTATATAGTAATATATATATATATATGTATAGTATAGTATATATATACTATATTATATATTTATATGTGTGGATAATATATATATATTATATATATATATATATATATATATACTATATATATATAATATAATATATATATATATATTATATATAATTCTATACTGCATATATATATGAGTATAAATATATATTATATATATATATATATATTATAATATATATATATATATATATATATAATAATATATACTATACATATATTTATATAAATATATAT